>JAIPRK010000918.1:0-115841 GCA_025469195.1 Chaitophorus viminalis
ATTAACGTCGAGAACGCGATTAAAATGTGAAATTATTCGAAGAAAAAAAAAAAACAAAAATTTAAATTTACTTTTTTTTTAAATTAAAAAACGAATACTAAGCGCCTGGAAAAAAGTCAGGGTGGTATTATGAACACTTAAGGAAGCGCGTGTTGTAAAAAAAAAAAAAAATAGATTTTTGGTTTTTGCCCCGAAGGACAATAAAATGAAATTCAAATATATATTTCTGGTCGCATTGATTTCAATAAACGGAACGAATGTGTATAGTCTGTAAGGTAATATTATTTTACTATCAAGATTATTATAATATTTTGGCTGCAGAATCCGCGAGATACATCATGAGTCACTGCAGCAGTCTTATCAGAGCGATGACCGTATAATATACGACGATATCCATTCGTGGTATAATCAACGATGATGCATGGTCACCGTGAAGCGGTTTGGAAAGATATATAAAAAAAAAGTGTTCCTGGCACATCGATTGTTGCAGAACGCAAACGACAATCTTGTCTAATTTATAGAGAAAATGTCGTTGTACGTTTAAAAATTATCAACGTGAACGACTTGAAGTATTGAACTATGTCGAAACACATATATAGTAATGAGACATAGTGAAGTAACGGAGTTGAAGATGATATCTTTAAGTACGGAAAGAAATAGTCATCGGGTATAAAATGCTACTATAGTAACATTATAATCCATGTAATCCATGTGAAAAAAAAATAAAAAAAACGGTCATCTGTGAATTTAAAATTATAATTCTTGACCGTTCACTGCGGCTGTATATAAATCTTTGATTTCCACAAGTATGGTAATATCAAATCGTTGCAGTATTTTTGACATTTTATTTCAGGTGAATTTTAAACGAGATTCATTCTTTACTGGCTACCGTATGGTTTCGAGTAAAGTCATCAAAATTTTGAGTAAATGAAAATGTACGTACGTCTCAAACCAATCATTTGTTTTTTATTTCACAGCAGGTAAAAATAATTAAATTTTGAATTTATACACATCTATATACACATATATAATGTATATTTGTAATAAAATATATTTTTTATTAGACACACAGATATAAATGTTTGTATTGATTTATTGAATTAACATTCACAAAATACCGTATTTATATCACAGTAAAATTGAACCGTCGCTATATGTAATTATAGCTATTTTAATATCTGATCAAATTAATTGTTGAAATGGAATCGATCCATACGTCAGCAGATCTACAATTTTTTTTTGTAATTTTATCAAAAATGAGAATGTTATTTATTTTTACTAAAATAAGTGACTATAATGCAGGGATTTAATCAAAATTGAATATACAGTTAGAAAATAGAACGAAGATCCAAAATACTTTCAATAAAATCAAGTACAAGGCTATTCACTTGTGATAAAAGAAAATTCGTAATCAGAGTGTAAATATAATTTTTATCCTCTCTGGGAAAAATCACTTGGTGATAACTCGTTCCTAAACCAATCATCGTACACTGATGAGTAATGAACTCTATTAATAACCGTACGACGTATAATATGCATTTCATCATGGACTTGTAAGTTTTCGAGAAGAGTGTTTACCCAGAAAACCAGACATAAGAAAAGGACAATTTCACTGGAATAACACGTTATTTAACCAAATATCTCTACTCGAGTATGTTTGTAAACGATTTGAATTTTTTCAATCATCTCGTAAGTCGCTGCATCGAAATCCATTCAAATCAAATTTCATGTCTGACGATTTGATTAAAAGTAGAAATTAATCGCACTATGTAACTGCGTACATTAAACGATCGGAAATATGTTTATACACTGCGAGTCTGTAAAGGTAATAATTGTTGTTTGCACAGTAAACTTACGTAAGTAACCGCATATTATTATAACATACTGGTTTATACCAATAAAATTAATATTTGCACGTGTGATAATAAAACCGTTTGCCCTTTGTGTTGGCCGTGTTTGTAGTTGGTGAGAAATCAACGGCAATGTATTTTGAGTCTGTAACAGATTTTTATGGTTTATATGTATATGGTTTATAATAGGGGTTGACAAGTAATTTCTATTGGAGTCCTAAAGATTAAAATAATAAATCAATGAGGTCCAGTTAAAAAATTAAACAAACTGGAATAGTGGAATGGCTCCAACCCTTTCAGGCAATACAAAACAATATAGTTCTGTCCACTCGTTCATAAACTTCCTATTTTCGATGTCAATTTTGTATTTTTTACTCAACCTATTGAACGAATAATAAGAAGAAATAATATAAAACGAAAAACGCACTGTATCCACAGGCGAATGTACACTTACTAAATCATTAAATAACTTGTTATTTAAAAAATACGGATTACAGACAAATAATATAACTATTTCAATTGATAGCAACGATAAGCAATAAATGTAATTTTCGCCATCGCGATACATCGGTATATTTGATATTAGGTATTGTCGCGACTCGGCCATCGGCCGATAACATCGTTATAAAACCGATTATTACCTGCCCGATAAAATATTTGCAATGATCTAAGACATAACTATAATCTGAGTTTGATAAATTAAATTAAAAAAATATTCTCTATTAATAATAATAATATTACAGTACATAACATAGTGAAGTACAGTTGACAAGGTCCAGAGTTTTACATTTCACGGTCCGGATCCGGACACCGCGGTCCACCAGTTGCCGACCCCTATTTTATAACATCAATCGGTAATCGTAATGCCGTGATCAGTACCGCCATTATTAATATATTATTCCATTGTGATTCCGATTCAAATGTTCTTATCAAAACGAATTATCAAACAAATTATTCTGGATCAGAAGAGAAATAAACAAATTTAATTAATATTTTAGTATAAATTTTAATTAATAATAATTCTCTATAAATTCATCGATGTTGTTAGTATGTAGTTTTTGATAATTCGTATTTTTTCGTTTTTTATTTTCAAATTCTAAAAACTTATTTCCAAGTATTTTAGAATCTTTAAACATTTTTATTTTTTATAAAATACATCATTTAGTTTCCATAAGTACCCTAAAAACTATATACGTACGTTTAAGCACGTGGTCGACGTAAATTCGACGATATTTTTTTGTACGTATACAAATTATTTTGAATTATTTGTTGAAAAGTTGTTTTAATGATATGAAACTGACATTTGTTTTACAGCTAATTTATCTTTCCTAGTTTAGCTTATAATAATACAATTTTACTACTTTAGATAAAATATAATTTTAGATGAAGTTTGTGTATAATTTCAATTGAAAACCACTTTTGAAAAAAAATAATTGTATCGAGTAATTAATTATATTTAATGAAGTGATCAGGGTTATTTATTTTTAAACAAAATAGTTTTGTTGTTTTTAGCAATTAAGCAATTAATAAACTTTTTTTCATTATGATACTAATATAGGCTTGTATTGTACACGTGTGAAGTGTTTTTTTTTTTTACATTGTTTGGAAAACTACAGGAACTTTTAAGTATTTTTCTCATCAATCACTGTTCTACAGCAAATTTTGTAAAACAATTAAAAATAATACCTATACTATATTATCTCTTTTATGTTCAAGTCTATTAATATTTGAACAAAGACCGTGATTTTAGATGAATTTTGAATCTGAAAACATATTTTGTACAACGTCGTTAAATAATTCAGTAACATATTATATGTTACTATTATTTGGTTTTACCATAAATGTAGATACGACCACCATTGAATGATATGTTATATTATTTAGTTCATACTTTTCGTAAAGTGTAATTGGAATTTAGAAAAAATGTAGAACTTATTTTTCAAAGATACTTAATAATATGATTGTGCATTACTAAAACGAACGCCTCAATTCAATTATAAGCCGGATATTCGAAATGATATGCTTCATAAAATAGAGAACCGAGTTCAAAGGTACTTTAGGAAATCAGTACAGATGGTATTGCTGCAACGAGTTAGCTAATCAAAAATTATAAGCAGTTATCTTTTTACCTTATACGAGTTTAAATGCAGAATGTGATATTGTGATCTTAGGATTATTTTGCGTTGCCCGAAAAGGAAGGATACGCATATTAAACGTGCACTATTTAGTGAAATCTTCGACTTAATATATCCATTTAATGGCTCGTACTATTGTGATACGTTATTCCAAAATGATAATTTTGAATTCCGCTTTAATATTATTTTAATATTGCTGTCATAGATACATATATATTATACATTGATTTGGGTAGACAGTTGTTGGTATACAATAACCGAGTAGTATAACTACATGAATCACATCGAAAAAAATAGTAATTTAAAACGGTCAACTCTACCATTATTTCGATGTTTTCTACACAAATAATAATAAAATTTAATACTAAATAGCCTATAAGTATTTTTCAATCAGTTCTATTATTCTCTACCAAGTATTAAGTAAGCTACTAAGCAATAAGGTTGGTCAAAATAGCCTTCCCGACATAATATATAATTATTTTTTAGACACAGCCATACAGGCTTATGGTATTCGCTAATTATTACGTAATCTATAGTGATTTTTGAATCCTATATTATAGGCCCCAAATCAGCTACCTATGTAATTTATTAAATCTTTATTAAATTAAAATTTTATGCTTATTATTACGTATTGGAGCTAAATTTGGCGTTTATCCTAATAAATTGATAAATAACGACTTAACAGGTATCATTTTTTATATTTATCAACTACAGTACAGCTGTTATGAGGTGCATTTTCAGGTTTTGATATTACCCGATACGTAACGTTTTTATAAACCGATTAATCGGGGATGTCAATACATCTGATAGTAGTATTATAGTAATAAATATAAATCATAATAGCTACATGAAACGTTTTTATTATGAATAATTTATTTCGACAAAACTCAACACTGTGGGAGGAGTGTTTAATATACCATTTCTAGGTAATAAATACAATTTGAAAATTTGTCCCAGTCTTTTTTTCTTCAGTCATACATTCATACGAGTATGTCAACGAGTTGACGCAAGAACGCAAGTATACCGCGCGCGCGCGCGCGCGCGCACACACACACACACACACACACACACAAATATATATACACACACACACACACACACACACAAATATATATACACACACATGTACGTACGCGTGCTCAAACTCATATACTTTACAGTTATGTAGCCGTAGCGCATTGCCATCATTAGACGTCTTATTTTAGTGCAGCATGCCACGGGCACACGTAATTCGATTTGTCGTCAGTGTTGCGCGACGTGGTGCTCGTGCATATACATATTATATATATATATATCACCCGTTAGCTGCCACCCGAAAAAGTTCGACTTAATTCGATTATTCCGCAAGAATGTGTACGCGTACGTCTCAATGACGCGCTCTTCTGCCGTAGTATTTGTTAAGTACAATTATATATATATATATATATAATTATATGTGTGTGTGCGTGTGCGTGTGTGTGTTTATAAGCATGTAATGTATACGTCATATGGCCGATAACTAGAAAATGTCGTCGTTCTTTCCGCGTGCTATCCGTAATCCGTTAAATGAACCATGAAACCTCTCGGTTCTTCTTTTAATGGTTACCTACCTACCTACCTACCTACGAACGTACGTACGAATAATTAATAAGGTATGCTGGCATTGGGTAATCCGTGAGCATGCCCATAGAGACGTCAAAGAAACATAACGGCAACATTAACTCGATTTTATATATGCTTATAACATATAAAATACCCTTCGCACACTAGAAAGGGCACGTTGACAGTTTAATAAAATTACGTTTTTATACAACAAATAACCAAACGAATTTTTCGAAATAATGTGAACACGTGATGAATCTCATTTGGTAAATTTGACGAGAGACGGAACTCTATACCAAGGAAAACGAGAAAGCAGATTTTTAAAATCCAAAAGACGTATATTATATAGTCATAATATATTATACATTATAATTGTAATGAAAAATTTAGGTTGATTAATCCTTGATATCGATAATATTATAATTTGATGATGTGATGTAGATAGAATTAAATTAATTAATTTTCGTAATATCCGTTTTAAAAATTATTTATTATTTACGTGTAAATACAGAATTAATTGTTCTTATTTTAAGATAAGGAAGTATCAGCCTAAGCGCCTCCCACACGAATCCACTTTTGAATAATATGAAATATTACTATACGTGTCGCAACTCGTGTTTATAGCAACGGTTATCATAAAACGAAATCAATAACAGATAATTAAAATATGTTACACTGCAGTTGCAGGTATATGAAAACAAATACCTATACAATATATGGATTAAGCAAGATCGGATCTATATGCCCATCTATGACATAATAAATATTGTGTAAAAGTCAAAGTTGTTATAATACACTGTCAATTCATACTATGTAATAATATTGACAATAATGAAATATTTCAACCTGCAAAACATATTATGAACACTTAAAACAATCTTTCTTCGATCTGTTCTTAATTTTTCATGTTTAAAAACATTTTGTAATTTATGAAACGTTTTATAATGACATTAAATAATAATAATATATAATATTACTAAAAGTGTTTATTTCAATTAGTAGGTACTTAAATTTGAAACTCGTTTGATGTAGGTATAATATTAATAGTATTAAATCTGAACATTTTATATGAAACTATTATTAGCTATTAATAATTTATTTTGTTATTTATTGAACTGTTTTTCCTACTAATGTGGCCCTCGAAGAAACATTGAAAAAAAAGCAACATGGTCTGTGTGGTAACTCGTTATTTATTACAATATTAAATTTTTATATGGAATGTATAAAAAAAAGTTATAGTTATTTTTGTTATTCACAGCAAATTATATTTATTTAATTTAGTATTTACATTTCAAACTATTATAATAAGTCTAAGAATGACACTTATTTTCTGTACGTTTAAGGAATATGTTTTGTTTTTGACATGGTATATTTATGTATATAGGTTTAGGTATCACTAAGTTATCTAATATAATAATGTTCACAGTATTCATGCATAACAAATTTTCAATATATGTTGTGAAATATTTTATAATAAATATTATAACATAAATAACTATGTAAAAAACATTTCAAACAGCTAATAATAATAATTTTAAACCACAGCGGTAGGTGCGGTATGTTTATAAATTCTAAAAGCTATTGCATAATATGTTGCGTGTTATTATTAATGTTTATTCGCTTAATGTTATGTTTGGACATTGTAATATGTCATAAATCAAAATGTAATCATTGTCATTATTTACACCCGGGTAAGACTTTTGATTATTATGACAGATACAGGATCTGCATTTTTGATGTACCTATTTGTTTGTTCGTAAAAAGTACAATATGTTATAAATATATATAAATATATTTATTTATAAAATATTATGTATAATATAAAATATATTATATACATTAATATTTGTAAATTGTGCAAATTTATTTGTAAATAAAATAAAATTGATTGTTTACATGCGTACACACACATTCATTGTATATATATATATATATGCAACGGGATATATTTGAGAGTATTATTACAATATCGATTTAACAAACGTGCGAAGTGCTGAAATAAAAATTCTTAGAAGATAATATAGTGTCAGCAATAGCAACACGCGCTGTATAAACACACGCAAATAAACACACACATATACATACGGAGAACAAGGATCGTGGAATAATCACGAATGTATGCTATAAGACGAGTGTAAAGTTTTTATTCGTGTTTATTGTCCAATAACTATATAATATATGTGCGTTGGCATCATATGTGTATGTATAATAGTCAACCAAAGGTTTTTATTTTAGCCGAGATGTCGACGTGATATTTTTAGAAAGCAGGTCTATGTATGTTTTAGAAACGCAATGAATGTTAGTACCTATGTTACGTATGTTATGTTAGAATGTTACATAATATTTCATAGAGGAAACTATCCGAGTGCCCAAGAATAGTAAAAGATATATATTTTGAGCGATATTCAAGTCGATCGAGTTATTGGTGTTGCAAATTATTAAGATAATTGCAAGACAATTGCATGCCGATGTTATAAAAAATAAAAATAAGAAAATAAAAAACACTATAATTTTGTTTTTTGTATAACTGCTAACTACTAAAAAAAAAAGCAATAATAATAATACAATGAATCGTCGAAACGACGTGGACTCCACTTTGTGACAAAACTTATATGCGATAGTGTGGTGTGACTTTAATAAAAATAATAATTGAAACAAATTTCAATAAAATCCTAAAACGTGTGTAATAATATTTTCGAGGAACACTATACGATGAATGATAAGAAAACAAATATATTAAAAAAAAAAACGAAAAATAAATAAACGAAAAATTACATATTATATAAATAATTTTATTAATTCGACTCTATATCTGTAAAATATAATATGTTATTACTGCTTTATGCAGGTTATGTTCGATATGTAGTGGTATGACGGCGTAGTAATTAGGCAATATCACTACGTCAATGCATACATAAGTAGTACTTGTGTATTATAATATTAATTAATTATTAATGTACACTTGTAAGTGATTTATATTACAACAGTGGGAATTAGAATATTGTTCCAAGTCTATCCAAAATTTTTTTTCATATTAAAATCTAATATTTTTCTCCATAATTAATTTAGTTTCAGTATGGCTAGATATCTATTTGGTACATTTATTATTATTTTTTTTTTTCAAATAATTGCAAGTCCGCGTACTGTTATATATAATAAGTTTGTCCTTGTATTTCACGAATTTTTATGTAGTTTACATTATATTAAACATAAAATCAAAATTTTTTCGTGTATAAATAGCAGAGCTTATATATTTAAATTATTTAGAAGCAATTTACTTTATTAAAACACCCTGGTTGTTCTTAAACACTTATCATATGCTTAAAATATTATGTAAGTACTTATTTCCTTTGATTTATATTGTTTATCTTTCGTTTTTCATTACCAAAAACAATGAAAATTTTTAGGACATTTTACGTTTGGGCATTTTATAATAACAATATGTAACCATAAGTTGGGATTAATGATAAGACCGGTGTTAGTCATAATATGCTACACATCATGTGTAATATTATCGAAAAGCGAAATAAATTGAACAGCGCTACAATGTATACATATATTATTGTGTACGCATAAAGTGCACCTATATATTGCATATTGTACAGATTCGTGAGAATAACAAAATTATTTATAAAATAGAAAATAGAAACAATGCAGTTGTTAGATGAACGATCGGTTTGGAAATCAATATTATTTCTACTCACGGTCTTAAACAGCAATGTAAATAATTATTTCATTGAAAATTATACGAAGTTGAAATCAAACTTCGTTCATTATAAAACTATTGTTTTAATGAAAACGAAATTTTTTATGTGTGTGAAAATTAAATAATTAGATAATAATACTGTTTTGATAATTTTAAAAATTTTAACTTACAATTTTATTAAAAGAACTGCGAAATATTAATATTTCAATTTTCTTTATAAATTCAATAAATATGAGTGGCAAGTCATATCTTCCCTCCTTTTGGTAACTGCTATACTGCATGTTCATATAACGAATAATAGTAGTACTTAATATGTTAAAAGGCTTTTGAGATTTACTGTTTAAATTTTTATAATACTTACGGGAAAGAGTATGCCGTAGTTTTCACTTGTATTTGAAATAAAATGGACGTAGAGGCTTAATTTTATTTTTTATTTTTAAATTATATTAACCATTTAAAGTTCAGAAATGTAGGTGTATGAAATTGATATTTTTATAATAAATATTTTATGATAACTTTTATTTTTATACTTTGGACCACTGAAATGCTCTGTAGAGTTGAGATATCGGATTTCAAATTTACCTGAAGTGTATATCTATTTTCTTTTTAAATTTACTTGACATTTTGGTTGGGAAAACTTTTTGTATTTGATATTAGATTAAAATAAAATATATATATATATAATCAATCTTTGAAATAATTTCACGATCAATATCACTTGGTCAAAATCGAATTCCACAGAAACTGTCAAATGTGGGTTTAACATTTCAATTTTTTCTTTTATTATATTAGTATCAGTCGAGGGACTTATTTTTTTTTAACAAGCTTTGGTTCGTTATTACCCTATTGTCTAAACGAGTTTGACCACATTATTGAAGTTTTACAATATTGACAATCATCTTGCAACACTATACGATATAATCGATTAAATGAATACAAACCCGGTTTTAAAAAGTTAATGCAAATGAACGAGACATGTGGACAATTATTGAAAATTGTTAATATTTATTATTATTTTTTAGTCAATAATGCGGAAATTTAATTTTCAGGTATAAAATATATTATATAATAATATATATACCTATAAATAATATAATATTTATAAATTTTAATTTGTATATTCGTAAAAATATATACTGTTTAGTGCGGTAAGTGCAGTTTATTTTAAAGTAGGATTATTATGATGCTGTAAATATAGGATGAGTATTTAAGTTTAGTTTTAAATCTACCGTTATTTTATAATACTAAAACGCGTTAAATGTTTTTATTGCACAATAATAAGGGTTTCATTGGTTTTATCGCAACGTGGAAATCGGCTGTATATAATTTAATTCTTGTCGATTAGTTTCTGTGCATGGAACGGATTGTAATGGCTTTTGATAGTAACTATCTATCAAATGAAATTCATTGCACTGTAAAATCTCTAGAAAAATTGAAACTGAAATTGGAATTTGCCTCATAAATGTCACTAGTTGGTTTGTTCAAGTGGAAACAATTCTAGTGGTTGATTTTGGAATTTCATACATAAATTTCCATACAGGTTATTTTAATCGAGGTTTGTATTTTAGAAAGTTATATAAATCAAACTGTTTGGGTTATGTAAAACAAAATTGGATTATTTTATGCCTTATCGTAAATTCACAATTTGTTTAAACCATTATACAGGATTAAATTAAAAAGAACGTGTTGCATATTTTTCTTTGAAAGTAATAAATAATTATAACGAATACAAGTTATGGAGAAAAAAAGAAAAATATGATAAAACAGATTTTTTCATTTATTTACTTTGGTTTCAACAATAAAGGCACTAGCTCCTTTGTACAATAATTTAAAATTTTATACTTACATTTAATATAATATTAATAATGCTAATAAGAATAACGAAGATAGTTCAAAATGCTATGCAAATAAGTCTTTTTTAGGATTTTAATATTACTAATAAGATAAATTTTCCACGACAATTTATTCTACATCGCAGTTGGGTTAGGGAATATTTCTCAATTTTGTTGAACATGGGCATCGTAAGTGGTATGTGTTTATTGAGATTGGATTATGAATGATCGCAGTAATCTCATATTACAGATCTTGGCATTGTCACGATGTAATGATTTTTTGGCCTATTCCTAACTCAGACCATAAAATATGGTCTGGTGTCTGAAACATGTAAAAGAGATATGAATTACGGTAACGGCAAGGGTTTTATTTCATATTTCTTAATTTGATAATTAGTTCCTTCTTTTCATAAATAATATTATAAAGGAGTAGGATTTTGCTACATTATACAGTGATTCTGAGCTCTGGGTATGTCGATGAGCAACAATAGTTTTAGAAATAACGTTATCAATGTTGCAGCGGTTTTAGCTGAACAATTTATTGTTTATACAATCAATTTACACTTTATTGTGTAACTGAAAATTTACGAATACAAATAATGTTATACAAAATATAATATTGAATTCTGAGAATTGTTTTCAATTATAAAGTAATGCATATTTCAACCATCTTAATTCGAAAGTAAATCAAAGTTGTGGATAAAATACTATGCTTAATATTTATTTTAACTCAATAATAATAACATCGATTAAAAAGAAAAAAAAATGTACAGATAGTGTCACAATTTATTTAGCAACAGACTTAACAAATGTAATGTGGTTGATCGATGAATATTGATGGTACGTGGAACATTAAAATGTTCGTATTATTATATTATTGTCGCGTACTGATGATATGATTTATTTTCATCAAACGACGTATAGGCATAGGATTATATTTTAAGTATTATAAGCGTTGAAATACGTTTTATCGGTGGTTATTTCTCATCACGTCTAGAAATAATATGGTGAAGTTTCTCAAAACGTATACATACGCTACAGCAGTTAACGACGTGTATTCACTCGTATTTATTTAACGTATACAACTGTGACGGGTCTCAGAAAAGTGTGCGTTTTCACTTCACTGATTCTTGTCCTGATATAATATAAAATGAAAACTTTATACGTGCATCATAATATCCTACGTATAATTTTATCGCAGTCGTATAATAATAATTAGAGAGGGTTATTTTATTACCTCCGGAGACGGTTTTAAACAATTAACACCGACAACCATATGTCAGGAGATTGCATCACGCATTTAGTTTGCGCCAAAGAACATAATATATGTATATTAACAATTGTATTTACAATCCAAATAATATTATAATAATGTTAAGACACAACGTCATCGCGGTCATCGTCGTCTGTCAACGCAATTCAATAATACAATCTACAACGATTAGAATTAAACAAATATTACACGTAATAATAAAACCATTTTGAAAGGATCAAAATATTAATCACGTTTTATTAGTGCACAATATCCTTCACGCCCCTGTACAATCCTAAACGATAACAATTACTTGAGCACTTTACGCTATTTATAATGTTCTATTACATTGTTGTGCGATAACGATTGACATCCCATTTCCTAATTTTCACGTACATAACAAATGCTTATCGAGACATTTTGCATATCTCGAATCCAGTGCTTTAAAGGTGACGAGTAAAAATAGTCGAAACGAAATCTGTATAGACAAATACTTAGGAATTACTAAAGAATTTTCAAAAATTTAAAAACTTAAATTAAAAATTTGAATTTTCAACATCAATTCTTTAAAGGTATTCAATTAATTTATAATATTACAAATATATTATACCATAAGTCAATTAATATAAATAAAATACATACAATTTACGAAAATTATATTACAAATTCATAAATCTTAACAATAAATATCTATCATAAAAATTAAAATTATAAAAATAAGTAAATAAATAATTATAGGTTTTAGTTTAAACAAATAAATAGTTTTTCCGAGTCTTTAAATCACTAAATAATGTACTCAATTAAGTCTAAAAAAAAGATGTTCGATTTAAAAACGTAAATCTATCTGTACTTTTATTCAACCAAGGCGTCAATGAAATTATTTAAAATATAAAGCAATCATTTATATATATATACTAGCTGAATTACCCGGCTTCGCACGGAACAGTCTTGGCTAGGCATAGTTTTTAATAGAATATATACTCGTATAAATAAATATATTTGGTCAACTTTGATTTTCTTCTAACCAAATTCCTTCCCCGTAGCTGCAATAGTTCCAGTTCGGGAATTTTATTTTTCATACTTATAAAAATATAGCTGACCCGGCGAACTTTGTTTCACCTTAGATGACTTTCAGGTCATCAATAGGTTTCAAAAGATCATAAATCAGCAGATGTTAGATTTTATTTTTATTAGAAAAATTATAAATATAAATAAAAAATCAAGTATTTTAATGATTCCTTATTGGCGATGTATTTTGGTGCATGGATTATACCCTTCAGTGGAGCACCTTGTGTTGGCGAAATTTTTAAATGTCAAAAATGCCATGGAAAGTAGAAAATCAAAAATTATCGGCAATTTTCAGTCAAATCAGTTCAGCTGTTTTTGAGTTATAAATATTGAAACTAACACGACTTTTTGATATATATATCTCCATGGCAACACAATAATTGTTAAATATCGTGCGTGCTATAAATGCTACTATACTATGGTACTAATAATTTGCACTTAAGAGACCATAACTCCGGAACCACTTATGGCGCAGCATACAAACTTAGACAGTAGCCAATTCTCAGACCTACTGAATATGCATATAAAATTTCATAAAAATCGATCAAACCATTTCGGAAGAGTATGGTAACTAACATTGTAACACGAGAATTTTATATATAAAGTTTTGCACGATTTAAAATAATAATTATCCTTCTTATAAAATATAATCACATAATTTGTATATAATATGTGTGTGACTATTTTTAAATGAAGAAAACCAAAGTTATAAATATGGATTTTTAAAAATACATTAGAGTTTAGAGTGCCATATGAGTCGAAAAATGTTGAAAACCTTTGAATATTTGAAAAAATGAGACCATTGACTACA
The DNA here is from genome assembly GCA_025469195.1 of Chaitophorus viminalis. Taxonomy (NCBI): domain Eukaryota; kingdom Metazoa; phylum Arthropoda; class Insecta; order Hemiptera; family Aphididae; genus Chaitophorus; species Chaitophorus viminalis. Next base: position 14,236 of record JAIPRK010000918.1, read on the forward strand.
TTATTATAGTACCACGAATTGTCATTAAAAACAACGTTGAAATTAAATATACTACTTTTGATCACAAGTTACGTAATAATCCCCTTGCATTAAATAATATTATACGTCCTAGAGAGTTCTATTAAACGTAATGTAACGTGTCCGTCGAAATAATTATTATTTTAGATTTCGCAAAATACTTCGGAATCACCGAAATTCTCATACAACCAACATATCAAGAACCCGTGTGGTACGCAAGTAATCCCCTACGATTCCAAAAATATAACCCCAAGAACGAAGAAATCTTACACTAGATAAAGCTTCATAAAAAAACACATTTTTTTTCTGCAATCATAAATTACGCAAGACAAAGGGAAAAAATGATTATTAATTGCGTTCATGAATATAAATACGTGAATATGTAGTGAATAATTATGCCAAACACATTTTATGGGATATATATTTAAGTTCGGCCAATATATTTATTTATTTTTGGAATTTTTCTACGATTTTTTCAATCGGTTGGAAATTATGTTTGGAAGTCCCGTTAAAAAATTTACATGGCTTCGTTTATACAAAATAATATTAATATAAATGTCAGTTTGCCGCTCAATAATATTGTATCTATAAGACTTTTACCAATATTATTGTGAAATGGTTTACAAGCATTATAGTGGTTCGAGTTAACATCGTGAAATCCGATGCACAACTATTTAAAAAGAAGTCAGCAAATAAAATAAAATAATTACCATAGTTAATAATTCAAATACTATGCATGCCAATGTATAATGTAGGTTTTTACACTAATTACGTAGAGCTTTTAAAATCGGTAATCCTAATATGAATTCAAGGTTTTAGACAAAAGGTACTATCGGTATTAATAATTTACCACAAAAAAGAAATCAAAATATGCCTGATGCAATCTATACTCTTTTACCAATTACGTTATTAATTGTTCTACATTAAATTTATTTATTATATTTATAACCTATTTATACTTTCAATATATTGTTCATAATATACTTACTATGTTCTTTAATTTTTATTATTCTAAATATAAACAAGACGTATAAATGTTTTATTATTATTAAAAATAGACTGAAAATTAAACAATTATATTGTACTTTTAACAGGTGATTTATATACTCATATTTTCTTATTAGTTCTCACCAGTTACCATAATTATTATTTTTACTCTCAAATAACATAATAATAATAATATAATATTATATAACATGATTAATGCATTAAATCATGTACGAAAATGTTTATATATTTTTCAAACAATCTTAAATAAGAGTTTCGTAAATCATATTTTTTGATAACTTTAATAATTTTTAGTAGTTCAAAAAACAAAAAACAAAGGAGAAATTTATTGAATTTTTCTTAGTAAACTTGGTTATTTTTATGAAATTATTGATTTTTAGCAAACAATTACAAAACTATAAAATGTAATAACACATCAAAGTTGCATTATTTCACAAAGATTTGAATGACAATCAAACAATAAATTGTATGAAAAAAAAAATTGTCATTATAATTTTATATATAATAATCTATGAAATTAGTAATTTGTATTTATTAAATCCTAGCAACCATGATTTCCGTTTTATTTTACATCATGTTGTAAACATTTATGTTTTGTTTACATGCAGTTTTGTATTATTATAGTTTTAGTTTCAAATTATGTGAAAATAACCTAATACGGTTAAATTATTTTACACATTGTCAAGAACCTACACATGTTTCCTATGGAGTTCCACTAAATGTTGTCCGGGATTCAAGCAAATTTTTTTTAAGTTTAAGTACCATTTGATCATCTCATAATAAGATTAGATACATGAACAAATGAGTGGTCGATAGTTATTATTTAATTTTTAATAAAACAATAAAGTTTTAATTAAAAATCTTAAAATGAAGGGTTTTAACTTGAAGATTAGAAAAAAAATAAAATACTTTAAGCGATACTTCCTAGGAAAACATAAATTAATTGTTACCTGATAAAACTTAGAACCTAAAATAAAGGTGTCTCGTGTATAATGTAATACAATATAGCTCTATAACAATTCATTGAAGTACTGTCATAGCCTAGCGGTAGAAGGCGGTTATGCATAATTGTACGGCAATAATCCGGGCGGCACAGCTGTCCGGTGAGAAGATGCTGCTACCACCCCCTCCCAAACTATGACACATAATTGAGTCTTCCTAAAAATAATGGCCACGATGCCAAAATCTCTTTAACAAAAAAAAAAAAAATTCATAATGACGTATAGTATGATCTACATCTTAGACGTTCTTGGTAAAGATGATTTTAAAATTTAGTTCAAAAAATGTTATAATTTATTGTTTATACCTATTTTATGTTTATAGATACTCGAATAATGCTACAAAAGTTCTACAATAACTATTATATATATTTTATTAAAATACTGTAAATCGTTAACTGTCAAAAATACATAAAATATTTCAATCCTGAATAAATATATTAAAACAATTATTTGTGTTATAATGCACGTCATACGTGTTTTTTACTGTATGAGAATTTCATGAAAGAAAAAAAAAATAAGAATAGTGAAACATTTATTGAACATAATTTTATCTTGTTTAATATTGTAATATAGATGAAATTATATGTTTATCATATTATAAAACATTGCAATGACGGAATAATGTTACTAGACTCTTTAAACGTTTTGTTATGTATAACACACGAAGAAATGACTTGAAAAGTGCACGAACAAAATTAAACGGGTACCCTATATTTTACTGGCAGATAAAATACTGTGGAAATGTGTCAGTTGTTAACACGCGAAAATGATTACACAACCTATTAGAAGCAAATTTAAAATGTAATCCACTTATTAGGTTTATGCCTTTAAAATAAAAATAAAAACATGCAAACGAATACGTTGTATAATGATAAATTACCACAATGAATTCAAAGTCCAAAAGTAAGTAATTAAATATAACAAATTGGATTTTTCAATAATTTATATTTATAATATTCTTACAAAAATGTGCACCCAACGTATCGAAGACAATTGTATCAATTGTTATTCTCATATACACGTTTTGTATTTAAATTGTACACCATATTATACGTCATATTGTTGTAAAATGTTATTAGAATAGGTCCCTAAAACAAGTGCTTAACAAAATCCAATATATTTATCCCAGAGAGTTTCGGGAATTACACATTCAGTTGTGCTGTTCGTCATGTAATCGGCATGAGAAATTTGAATGTTTAATCGCTCTTTAAGTTTTTGCCCACATTTCCAACAAAATTCCAACAAAGTCGAGTCGTATTAGTTGGCACGTTTCCAGAAACTTGTAATAACTCTGTCACAGAATAAACTTTTCACATCCATCTATTTATCCGTCCATGTATTATTACAAATAACACCAACAGGAATAAATTTGCAAAATTTATATTGAATACTGTACGCGTTAAAAAATGTAATCTATTAAAACATAATCGACGGTAAACAAGTTAACCATCGAAAGTGACAATATTATCATACAGGATAATATTAAACTCACCAGAAAATTATTACTTTTTAACTCACATTAGTAAATTAAATTTAGAAAATAAAATTGGTGAACCCCTGCATATATCATGTGATTACAATGAAATTGTTTATTTTATTTCTATAAATAACGTCCCGGAGAGCAAGAGTTCTATTATTAGGTTCATAATATACACGAAAATAATTATAATTAGTGTTTGAACAATAAGTGGAACTATGATGTATTAAATGGATACAAATTGAATGTACAATGTATATAAAATACATAGATAAGGGACGGAGAATAGTTTTTTTAATTGAGAGTTTTGATTTCTTAGTTGTAATAATTGTAATAAACTTAGGGTTTAAAAATGTTAATCTAAACTATAATTATATTGAAATGCAAAAGAATATATAGTTTGGCTAAAAGGTGCTTTTCGGTTACAGTTAAAAATAGCTTAGTTTTTAATAAAATGAAAAGCAAACATTGATATTTACTACGAAGAGTATTATTTATGGGAATTTAACATGTAAGTAATCAACGAATAAATAAAATGTCATTAAATACTCTATGGTAAACAAAAAAAAAGGTTTTACTCTTTATAGTGGCATACATTTTGCAAACTGCTTTTGAATATTTTCAATTATATTTATACAATTCATTTGGTTAAGTTGGGGTACTAAAGGAATTTAACAAACCAAAGGGCAGTGAAGTACTTTTAAAAAATATGAATTTGAATACAATTATTCGTATTTCAATATTTTTTTTGATTTTTTATAGATCTTGTATCCAAATCTGCAATTGAAATCTCCTGGTATAAAACGGTATTGCTCTACGTTAGTAATAAGTACAATTGGATGAGTAACTGCAGGTATACATTATGATGTGCGTATAATAAATAATACGTGTAAAATATTTCGAAAAATTCATGAACATAAATTATAATATTATAATATATATATATCTCAGCGAACAGAAAATGAGTATTTATGTACGGTGCAGTTGTGTCCCGAAAATATTATATTTCACGCGGTTGGTGATCAGGTGTGCGGGCTTACGCAAACTATCGTTTAGCATTCAGCATTTAGCATACAATATAGTATAATATATGTTTATGATAAACGAATATAAATCGAATATAAATCATTTATTAATTTCCGGCGTAGGAATTTTTACTCCTCGAGCAGTAAGTTTGAGCTGAAAATTTTGTATCGATATAATATTCGTCCGAAGTATATAATAAGAAAATGTATAGTATATATATATGAAAAAAAAAATAAAAATTACACAAACTCAATTGTATATCGCGCAAATAATTTTATTTCTAATATGCTCCGCGTTCGTTTTTCTTTCGATCCGTTCCGTTGGTGGTAAAAGTATACCATCCACGTTTTATACACGTTGAGATTTTATCTTAATCCGTTATAGTACGTATAGTTATTTGTAGCTGATAGATTGGTGACACGAAAAAAAATGATACTTTGAATTTTATCATTTGTGTCATTAAAAAGTTTTCCGAAAGAAAAAAAAACACGAATACGATGAAAATAATAAAGACATATAAATATACGATTACGCATGCTAATCATAAATATAGCGTTTCACCACGAGTAGTATCGCACTGTATTCACATGTTTTATTTGCTGAAATGTCGGAAAGAGTGATAATATTACGGTGTACAACACACAGGTATATGAGAAAAAATAAAACAATAAAACAAATAAAATAGTAGCTGTAATTTGAAGCGAGACAATATCGTTGTGAACATAATATCCTTATAGTTAGGCGGAAAGACCCGGATTAAAGTTCGATAACAAATCGGCTTAGATTTGCAGAATAGGTAATTAGGCCATTTACATAACAATATATGATTGTTTTGAGATAAAACGCTTATACATGTATACGCGGACTTACTACAAGAAATACGCACACAAAATCAGAGCAACGCGAAACAATGAGTGTATTATTGTCCCATATGACCCGGAATTTACGGCGCGGTACATCCTCAAGGGATTTCGCGAAAAAACACATATTATTATACACACTGCATAATACATAATGTTGGTATGTATACTTTTCACGGGATTTTCCGAGGGGTAAAACATTATTTAGTCTACACGTACACGTCAAAAAATAAAAATAAAACTCAATTCGTTTGGCGTTCTTATTCGACCTAATATGTGCTGTGAAAATGTCCTATATCCGAACAAGTCCTTAGAGGTGGTCATTAACCGCGTATCTACATATCATACGGCCGAGACGCATTACTGCAGAGATCAAGAAATTTAAAAGAGATTTAAAAGTTGTAAGTAAAAAAATTGTCATACTTCTGGTTCAAATTCAAATTCGTTTTACGCAAACGAGTTGTGAATTTTTCGGTAACATATCCTACACGTATACTAACGTGTGATTATCACCGAATTTTGAATACCACACGACACGGTGCCATTTGGTTGTTTTTTTTTTCACAGTACAAAAGGAAACGTTTTTAAAAATATAATATAATATGTATCGGGGTGTTTGAGTATTCATAATTTGATAATTGGGTGAGCAATGTATACGTATATACATTATAGGTTGATTTATAACCATAAGACCCGAGTTTTTTCGAAAGGTACCATCACAGTACGCGCACGAAAACTTTCGTAAAACATCTCACACGGCATTGAGAAGACCGTTGAAGATTACTTGGAGAACGACGATGAAGACATATATGCTGTTATGAACAACAACAACAAAATACATTACTTGGAATATTGGAATATCAAATGAAAATAAAATCGTACATCGTTATTCCCGTTATAGGAGATGTAAACGAGGGTTATCGTGCCACGACGTAGTCTTGACGTACGATGTAAAATGTAATTATATTATTTGAACGTTACACCTTTATTTGCACTTGACATTGATTATTGAATTTTATGCACTCTCCAAATGGTAAAATTAGTAGCTCCTATATACGTGGACTTGTATACAAATTTGAAAATGTGGAGAGTTCAATAATGATAGATGTATATGCTGTTGCATTTAGAGAGGAAAGATAATTATGAAAACATTATAACAGTCGCAATTATAAAAATAATGGATGGGCCTCGCTTTGCTGTACAGTTGGGGGTAGATTGCACCTCGTTTATAGGATAGTTCATTATTTCAATGGATTTGTTAAATTTGAATGCAATGATAGATATCATTGTATACGAATAACAATTCTGAATGGAATTAATATGTTTGTCTAAAATGAGTATATAATAATGTAGTATTTTATATTTAAATGGAAATATAATGCAACAGTATGCAATTTCGTAAAAATTTAAATTTCAAACAGTCATAAAATTTTTTCCTTTAAGTCCGGTAGAACTTTTTTTTATACATTTATGAAGAGTAGCTTATGGATAACCTAGTGTTAAAATTTTGACAGAAATTTTTTTATAAATTTTCAACTACAAAATAACTTGCAAATTATCGTGATTTTAACATATTTTATACAAATTTGAACTTTATGGGCTTATAAAAAAAAATTGAGTGAAACGACCTCCGATATTTTTTAGTTACAATTAGTATAACTTAAAATTAATCCTATAATACATTTTCAAGAGTTTTCGGACAGCCAAATAAATTTTATAGATATTTAAAAAAAAAAAAAACTTACAAAAATCGAAAATTTAAATTGTCTATAAATAAGTCAAAATACTTTGAAAACTTAACTATGTATAGAAAATGCCAATAAAAAGATTTAGTAAAAATTTCAAGTTGTTGTGGTTTTTCGTTTTTGAGTTGGAGCATTTAAAAAAAATGTATTTTGTAAAAAAGTTATTTTGCGTAAAATTTCCCGTTTCTTTTGTAATTTTTTTATCGTTTTTTCGATTTTTTCAAAAAGTATTAAAAAAGTTTGATTTTTGACTTGCTCAAGTACCATCTACATTCACTTTCCTTTCAGAAAATATGCTGTTTAAGAAAATCAAAGCATTTTTACTGCCAAAAAAGGTGTCGACAGACACAAAAAAAAAAAAAAAAATAATAAAAAAAAAAGAAAACCCACACATCATTGTAAAATCAATAGATTCCATCACTTCGTTCAGAATCTAAAATGAAGATATATTCAAACAGAGATAAACACTGAGTTCAGTAAACTAACGAAAAAAACGAAATTGAGGAGAGGGTATAGAAAACAGAAACATCAAAAACTTATAGGTATAGTCAATATGGTATCATTATATATTTATCGGCTGGTAAATGTATATTTTGAAGTTTTTGACTTTATACGAAAAAAAGAATTAAGGCCATTGTTTGGTACAAATATATATTATATTATATTGCTATATAAATAAATTCAAAGTATCGCAGTTGAAAATCGAATAATTGATCTCATATACGTGGTTGAAAATGTATGTTATATGGGAAAGGGTTTACTGTGTGTCGGTGTTTGGTAGTTTTATCGTCGGCTGATTAATAAATTAGTATACATAGATAACCCTTTCCAGGACAATTACATCACCACCGCCGTCATTCGTTATACTGCGATATCCCTACATTTAGCGCAACCTAACCTCGGTGTATAAGATAAGGTTATCCCATTATTACTTACGATTTATCGGGATGATTAATATAACCTGCGCACCTACATCAGTGAATTTCATTCAAGAGTAATTACGTTAAGCGTTGTATTGTTCATTACAATTTCACCTTGTCCGTTGGCGTCGTGGCGATGGTATAATTCTACAGGGAAATAACCACGTTTGCCCTCTGAAAAACATCGTTTCGTACAAAGTCATATGAAACTATACGAGGATGATAGACGTATACAGTATACCTACTACTTAAATAATTAAACGCTCCACTCAACGGTTGATTAACTTTAGTACAATAAATTCCATAATGACACATTAGTTATAACTGTTTTCTATCGCGATATCATTCACAATAATATACCAACTACGTACTATTGGAAACGTAGAGAAATTGCTATATAGTAAATATATGTAAGTACATATTATAAAAATATAATATATATATATAAAAATGTAGAATAAGTACATAATCTGTAATAATGCAACTTAATAAAAACGCACGGGTACAAATCGTTTTATTGCGTTTCAATGTTGTATAATTGTACGAGGAAAAATAATCTTGTTTTAGTGCTACAAACTACACTAAATTATATTTTTTTTTCCAGTACAGTATTATATCATGCCGTACAATTTATAAAGTTTAAGAAACACGGTGAAATTTAAATGTGATCTACGGATTTCAATTTTTAATGTAGAAATAAGAAAAAAAAATATGTACGAATTCAGTTGGTATAAAATTTCCTTAATTTTATGAAAAAACACGCGAAAAAGTAAAAACACAAATTGAAATATGCTTTAGAAATATAAAAGCCTGTAAGAGCGATCTACTCGAAATCACGAACCGTATTCTTCAGAACACGCGTATGTAATTTACTACGAATTGTGTTTGACCGAAAGCAAATCGTTTTGATTGATAAAAAATTAAATGGACTGATGTATATATAGTTTTATATTCGAGTGTATCGAGAAATCAACAACGGTATTTATTATATTTTTATAGATCAATAATTCTTTTTTTTTTTTTTTTTTTTGATGTCTTGAAAGTCTTATAAGCATTTTATTCTCTCTTAATATTTATATGGCAAATTAATATTTAAATATTATATGTTTCTATTTTGGTTTTTTGACCCGTAAATTATAAATTTATAGTATATCATACTTTTCAATTTGTAATTACATCCTTTTAACGGTTAAATCAATTCTCATACCAGTACTATGAATATAAAAAAAATACTTTAAAAATCATTCAATACTTTTTTTTAAAAAGAAATTTGACTTGCACGAAAACGTGATAGAAATTATTTTTCTAATAAGGGTTTAGATAAATAATTACTGAAACAAATTAGAAATTACCATTGTCGGCATTATTATTCCAGTTTAAGAAGAGATAATTTACACCTTTCATTTTTAATTCTAATCAGATGTAAATAAATGTTGCTTTTCGCCTAACTAGAATGTTTTTAGAATTAAAATTTAATTCTTAGTATATTCAAATATATTTGGAAATTAGAAAAAACAATGTTGATGTCATAATCTATTAAAATCACACAATAAAGTACAGTAACTTGTAATATACATGTGTTATATACTTATATACAATATTGTACAACTCTACACTATGATTTTCAAATAGATATCAGTTATCAAACAGAGTGTATAGCCGATAATGGATGATAAAATATGTAAATATAATCATATTGTAAAATATATCCGAGTTATAAATTTTGGGTTCATTCGTGCTCTGATTGATTAAAAGATTACTATGAACATCAGTATACTGTTACCGCAAAATATGAGTGTTATACAACTTTAAAGCAACACAACATAATTTCATTTAATAAAAAAAATATTAAAACATTTTTACAAAGCAAGAATTATTGTAATGATTTTGACATTTCGCAAAAATTAAGTTTACGTTTTTATATTTTCTATAAAAAAATTTCGTTTTAAACTGCATTAATTCTTTTTTTTAGTTAATAAAATTATTCCTTATATACTTAATTAAAATAATCTTAACAAAAATCCAAATGTTCAATCAAATATATTCAACTAGTAATTTTTTTGATTATTTCTATATTTTATTTCAGGTGTTAACAAAATTGTAATATAAATTTGTCGAATGAGAATAAAAAAAAGTCCAGTGAAAATGAATAGTAATAATTACAATTTGTACCAACTAAACATTTTAACCATTGATAACGAAAACACCAAAATATACAATTATTATAGAAACTGCGTAGATTATTTTGGTGTCACTACATTGTTTTCAATTAAATTTGTTTACTAACTCGTCTCTTGTATTTAGTTTGAAAATTTATGAATTTAATTTAATTCTTTTCGCTTTTAAGCTGAATCGTTTTAAAAGTAATTATTTGTTTGCATAATACATAAAATTCATTGTTACATAATAACAAATTTGCAGAGACACACAAACCTTAATTTATGATTGAAAATTGTATTGAACTACCTGTAGTATTTTTTTTTTATTATTCAGTTCTATAGTTTATCCTACATGATAGTGTTCGAGACGAATTCAGTTCCCGTGGATTTATCCCCTTATTACTAAGCTACATATATTTTGAATACAGTTATATAGGCTGTTTTAAATTAAATATAAAACATAGTGTGTTTTACAACCTGGCGTGTTTTACTATGCAAAAAACAATAAAAAAAACTTTTTTTATTCATTGGAAAAAAAGGAAATATTGTTTATTTATTAATTTTCAAAACATAATGCTAGAAAATAAACAATATTTTGAGTTTTTGTGATAGATGTGTAAACATAAAGATTTTTTAGCCTACTAACTTTAGAGGAAGCAACATATGGTTGGCCGTGCGAAACACAGGAATTTCATAAGTTTCAATCAGCAACACTTAGTAAATTATCAATTACTTTAGCCTAACTTAACCTAACCTAACCAATTATTGGTCTTGAACCTTTCTGATGGTTATATAAAATCACCAATATTAATATTCTTTTCATTATTTATGAGGTTTTTAATATTTTATAATAAATTCAAATATCTAACATGATCGACGTGATCATCACAAATGATGCAATTGAATAACAACAACCTTATCTTTGAGGAATCCCAGTGCGGCCGCGACTCTGTGTGTACCTAGAACGAAGGCCAATATGACGTCCATACGTATGAATATAAACACATGTAACTATTTTATTATATTTCTATATTATTATTATCATTTATATTTTATATTGATGAATTTATGATTAAAATTTAATCTATTTAATATTGGTAAAGAGTAAGGTTTAAAAATATATTATTCTCCCCTAAAATAACGAGTGCGCATTTCATCATTCACATCATTGAACATGCGTGATAAATCTATTTTCACATTTTTGATTGGGAAAAGTAAAAAATTAATTTCATAAATGGATCGAACGTATTTAATGCATTGTTTTAATGGTCTAAAATCTTCTTTGCATTATTTCCTTTGCATATTGTTTGAATGATTTTCAAAATCTATAATGCGAATAGGTAGAACAAATTGTTGTGCTTTTTTTGTGTTTTATATTGACATATATTGATGGATTTTTCATTTCAAATTTTACTCGTAAATTATTTTTTGTTGTTTTTCTAGGTAATAGATGCCTTAAACTCATTTTAAGATTCAAATAAATGGTTAACTGCGGGTATGACTGGAAATACGGAATTCAAAGAATCAACTGAACAGAAATTCAATGATTATGAAATTATTAACAACTAAAACACAGCACGCGTGGACAGTATAGCCTTGTAAAAGTCTATATAATTAATGATGACAGCGAGATATTAGAAACGAAGAAGAAAAGTGGAAATCATTGAAATAGGGCCATCCACTATACCACACAGAGTAACCCTTCCTGTTATGCTTAATAGTAATAGGCAATGTCAACAAAGAACCTATACGTCACCATCAAGTATAGTGGATCTCACTGATAACAGTTATGATGAAATAGAGCATGAGATAATTCAATTTTCCAGAAAAAAAGAAATATGTAAAAAAAATAAAATTGGGTTTTCATTATTAATTTAGTACCTTGAATTTGATAGATTAACTTAAATTTTATTTTTTTAACACGTTTTTTAGTAAGAAAAAAAATACGGATAAAACAACGGTTACCGGGTCAGATATATCAGTAACTATTTTTAATATTCTTTGGTATACATATATATTAAAAACTCATATTTAGATGTTTTATTATTACCGGCTAGTACGAATACGATTTATTATAAATTAGTATCAACAATCGTAGCTATAATAATATTATTATTAGACGACCTCTGGTATAACTTACGGACGGATAAAATGAAGATCATTTATAAGGTATTAAGAGAAACCAAACAAAAAATTGAAAAGTATTAAATGCAGATCGACTTATTCTTGTAACTGTAAAGTGTTTATGGTTCTAAACGTTATAATAATATGGACGTGAAAAACGTACTTGGTGACAATGCATACATGGTGCTAAATTGCCTACCTCCTGCGCCGTAATACATAATATCGATTCGTCATAGTATGACGTATTATGTACAATAATATATATTTTGTTGTGACTTTACTGTGATTGAGAAAATCACATTGATGGGTTACGTTTTTTGTTTGTAATGAAAAATCTTATCATAACCGCACTATTAAGGGGTAAATTGTGCTCTACGTTATCTTTGTTGATTTATTTTAATATTTATTATGTAAAATTTTTCATTTTAAAAAGGACGGGTTTTACTATTGATTTTTACATACAATTAATACCATCTTATCGTTGAAATTGGTAGCGTTTATATGGAAACGGCCACCAGGCATCGCTGTAATTGCTTTTATCAAGTTCAATGCAAACGATCGCAACAACGTGTAGTTTCTAGTATACATCGCCACGCAGACATTACCAATGTATGAACAATACGATGTATTTTATCTGCAGTATATATTAATCTAAAATCTGATCGGAACCATTGTAACGCGTCGACTAATGTAACGACAATGAGCTCATAAACTGTGTCTTAAATCCTCATTATACTAAGACAAGATCAATCACAAGATTGTCGCAACAACGTCCTCATATCGTCATATACTACTCGTGCGTTTACGGGCTATGTATACAAACAGTGTTATTATAACAATGTTATCGTAATGTTTTTGAACCCGTGATAGTGATGCTACAGCGTTAAAAATTCAAAATAATGTAAAATAAACGCGTGTCGGGTCGAAGACGATGGTGAGGAACGAAGGACATGATAGCGTGCACTGGTCACTTCACGTCTACGGTGAAGGAACTCGATTGACGTGAAGAAGGAGCCGAATGTACTTACACAATAATAAACCCCGGCGCGATGAGAAAAGCGCTCTTGGTAGGAGTAATAATAATAATAATAATAATATTATTATCATCATAACGCCGCGCCGTCGGGTACATCATAGTCTGCAGTTGATGGTAGAGTACAAAGCACTAGTGCGACGATATAATTGGCCACCACCCAGACCTATGACTATAACACAGAGTATACTAACATAACCCATATGTTTGTGCTAAAATATTTGGTTTATTTTTTTTTTTTTTTTGATTCTGATATCTGAGAAATGTATGATGTATATTATTATGATGAGACCATATTTTCCAATACATAGATATTAATTTTTTGTATCTTTTAAGGAGTATCGTGTGACTATATCAATTTCGTTTTTAAAATGTGAACATTTTTTAAATGCAAATAATCACCAAGTTCATTTTTCTGAAAATGATGATGTAATGTAGTCAAAATTTAAAACAATACTTTTGAAATGATTCAAATTTATGGTTACGTATGAAAAGTGTAAAATAATTAATAATATTATAATATATTGATAATTGATATTATTTTAAAAATTTATCTAATGCTTTTTACTACTGCTTTAAGATAACGTGCATATATTAATCGGGTAGTTCGTAAATTATCTTTGAATGGATAAAGTGTTTAAATGAAATAAAATATCGATTTCAGACTATAGGTATTATTTCTGTGATAAATTATCAATAATTGTACTTCGTGGAAATATAACGTATGCACAAATATCATATAATTTTAAACCTTGATAGTGAAATCGGTTTTTGTGTTTAGATGTTGATTTATTAAATTATTATTAAAATATGTTTCAAAAAAGAGAAAGTTTATGAAAAAATCTTTGCATTAAATATAGCTACCTAATTTCCCAATACACAATCTCTTTCTGGTGGTCCAGATTTTAAAAATCGTTTGTGTAAAAGTAAATTTTTATCAAATAATTTATATAAATGTAAATCTTGACGAAAGAAGGTGGGGGGGGGTTATAGCTACTCCAAATGCCACCCGAATTTGAACTGTTATAATAAATTACTGTACCTATTTAATTTTTTTATTTTTATTTTTTTTTTATGTAGACAAAATGATAACTAATTACTTATACCTAAATTATGTAATAAATATTTATTTATCAGATAAATATGATTTGGTGTTCTTCTACTTGATACTTTATCCATAGCACACTCGATAATGTATACAATGTACAAGGTGGATAATGTGTACATTATATTGTTCGTATAGTTATGGTATACATTACCCGAGTAGTTTGGTACACTATCAATTTTTGTACTCAACCCGTAACACACACTTACACGTTTTGGTACGGACGCGTGTGATGCAACGATCACAAAACGGAAATTACTATTGTGCAAATGTATTTTGTCTACGTCTTAAGTTAAATTAACATATGGATGTCGATATGATTGCAGCACGATTTAAATTTCAGATCGACAGACGACTTAACTTTTCCGATTTCCACTTCCGATTATCACCGGGCATACATTTCAATGCTACATACTATAATTGCATATGTTACATATTACTTAAAACTTATTACAATTTTTTTTTTTTTCTTAACCAACGAAACCGTTTAAAAGTTTTCTTATTTTAAAACATTCCAACATATGACATATGTCATATACGATTATAAAATCCAAGCAATTTGAAAAATGTATTCTATTAAGTTGTATTGACTGAATAAGTTTTATTTATATTTCATTGAAGTTGCATTACTGAACCCCCTTTAATCTAGCCATCAATAGCCTTGTTAATATTTAAAATATATATATTATATATTGCTTATTGTATCAACTATATACACATTATAAGTATTATATTTCTTAATAAAAACTAACCTAATTTAAACTAAGGGTAACGACCAGAAAAATAGGCGGCGACGAGGATGTGATAACGGAAATAGTAGACTTGTTACTTTTTCACTCTCGTATCGTTATTATTGTTGTTTTTCCATCTCACGATTATAAGATATATTTTAATTTCTACTCCAAGGCTAATATTCTTGAATACTATTATAGTTATATAGGACCCTTGATGCAACTATTTAGAAATCAAATTATTGCTAAAATATGTCGTTAATTTCCTCTTTTAATACGCAAGTATATATTATAGTATGTACACTGTAAAATCACTGGTATAATAAATATACTTTTTTTATGATTTGTTTATATTCGAAATCGGTAGTTTTAGAATACATTGCTATCATAGTTCTTGTGAATAATTATTGTAAGCCTATACTGTAGCGAAATTGGTTCTCAACATTATTCTGTTCAATCGCCGATCTTTGGAAAAGATTTATTTCAACTGCAGATTGTACATAATTTAAGCATGCCCGTATAACATGACTTTCACGTGCCGGCAAGAGGTAGCACAATTGTCAATTTCGGACACATATCAGGTTGTACACGTCATTGTCCAATTCTAAGGAATGAGACAATTCGGTGTAGCAACAGTATCGTATTCTGTATTACAAAGAGTAATGTGATAAATGTATAACTGTATGACACATTATTATATTCAATTTCTCCACTATTGAATAATATACTGTAATATTAGATGAAGCTATATGGGTATTTTTTTTCTTTATTGAAGATAGTGATATCATTTGTTTTTGTTTTTTATGATATTTGAAAATAACTGAAATGATCAGAATTTACTACATCTATGACCTCTTTAAATGGTGAATATTTTTTTTCTAATTAAAAATAATTTTTTTTCCCTATGATAAAGTGTAATGGACAAGGATGGAAGGATTCATTGGATACCCCCCTCTGTTTTACAAGGAAAAACTTATCTCAGACACGGTCTAAAATATGGATTCATTCAATAATGTTAATATAATATACAATTGTAATCAATATTTGTCATAATTTTCAATAAAAAGGTCCTTTTAATAAAGAAGATACTACTTTACTCAAAATATAGATCTAGTCTGTTTAACGTAATTTATAATATGTAATAATAAGTTTATATATTACGAGAATTTTTACAAGCATATTTTGAGTGTTTTTGAGTATATAAATTATTCGTTCCCTATTAATAACGATTTATGGAATATTGTAACTTTTTTGTGATTATATAAGTTTTAAACTAAATATTTATATTTTGTAGTGTTTACCTATAAACTGCAGGTAAACTTCGTACATAAAATTAAGCTTCCTTTGCAAAACTACTACTATTACGGGTAAACAAACTAAAAGGTCAAATTATTAAATGGAAAACGCTTGTTTTGCAATACTACAAGTTGATACATCAGATCTATATGGCTACGTTTACTATACTGATTCATTTATCTGTGAGATATATTGACGATATTATAATCGTACTTAAGTTATGTACTTTAAACGAATGGATTCAAATGGTTCGAATTCAATAAACAGTAATTGATATTAAAACTATTATATTTTTTTTTTGCAAAAATATTGCAGTATCTAAATTGTTTTTTTTTTTTCCGAAAAATAAAATGTTGTTTCATAATGTAATGAACATACATAAATGTTGAAAGGCAACAGAAGTTAATTCATAAAACCCATAAAATCCAACGTAATAAAAAGATAATTTTATATGTAAATATCATATTTCTCATAACATCTCATTGAAATACATAAAATAGATGTTTCATATTTAGAAACAATTTTTTTCAAATTTTTATGTACTTTATATTTCTAATTTAAATGTTAAATAAAGCCCACATTACCATAATATACAACTGATAACTGAGAAACTTAAAAAATCAAATGATATTTTAATTAATCTCATGTATAGTAAAATAATAATATTAATTCACCTTTTATTTAATTAACAAACCGTAACGAGTGTACATCGAATATTTTATTGTATTTTTTTTTTTTTTAATGTTTACTACTATCTACTATAATAGATATATGTTTTTATGTTGTTCACTACACATAAAAGTGTGTCTATACTCAACAACAGGCAGGTCAAACTCAAAGTATCAAGTGGGCCAAATATATTGAATAGTTTAATACGCGGGCACATAACCAATTAATGAAAAAAAAAATTTGTATATTTTAATATTATTCTTTACAAACACAAACGGTACAAATAAATTCAAAAAAAAAAAAATATATATATATAATTTTTTTTTTTTTGTTCAATAATAATATTTTTAGCCATGGGCCACAAAAATATAAGCCACGGGCCGCGTGTTTGACATGCCTGCTCTACAATGTACTGAATTTATTTCGCAGGTCGTATTTTGTATAAATAAGAAAAAATAAAAAATAAAAATATAAGACATAAATAAATAAATGCTTAGCCTTGATTATTATTAAGTGTAGGTATCTATATATTACGACCGGTTTCGAATTTAAAATTTATCAACAGGTAAAAACAGTTAAAAAATAAAATCGGTATATATAATAGTTTTACCTTATATTCTATTCAATATCAATTAGTACCTATCTATGAGTGATTTTATTTTTATAAAATGTTGCCCTTAACCTGTTGGTCAAATTACAATACTGTAAAATACAAATATAAAAATATGTATAGATTTATATATTACAAGAGTTACCACTAATGTTCATCTCAACCTGAATTCTTAACCAAAAAAATCACGGAATAAACACTCAAACGTATCTGATGTACGGAAAATTAGAAAAATCGTATTTTTACAACTATATGTTACAGGGTGATAAATACGACTCAATGTACAAACGAAACTTCGCTTTGGGTACAACAAGAAGAATGTAGTCGTGTAGCCAACAAAGCGATGGTTAAGTACCATCGAGGATGTTCATCCCCTTGGGATTTTTTACGAACTTGAAGATGTTACAACTACAATGGACCCGAAATGGTAATCAAAATATCTTGACCGGTAATTAAAACAATTTAATACCTACTATACAAGAGAATTGAATAAACAACGTGATGGGTACATTTGTTTTATTAGAATATTCAATACAGACAGAAATACATTTAGTGACAATTTATTTAAGTTACAATGTTCTTGATTATAAAATATGTTTGCAATGTGTAAATAATTGATATATTATTGTTTCATATCCAGCATTTCTATATTAATTATTTTATCCAGATAAATCTAACACGAGTATATAATTGCGTTTATTGGATAATTTTATTATTTTAAATATTTATCTAAATCTCGATTACCTCAAGTAAATAATAATAATTTATCTAAGTTTTTAGATATATATAAATTATTAAATTATTGTTAATGTCTCTCTATTTTACTAACAAGAACCTAAGTAGGTGAATAATACTCATAATCACTTGTGTTTTAGTAAAACATAAAAATTTGATTTTGTTAAATATGTTCAAGCATTGTTATAACTTATGTGTTAATTTTAATATTTTCTTCTAGATTTTAAGTTTAATTACGCTTTATACTATATTAAAATAAAAAGATATATCATTTAACTACTAAAGGAATAACATCAAGATGCATTAAATAATAATATGGTATACGTATATATATATGTGTGTGTGTGTGTGTGTGTGTGTGTGTGTGTATCTTAGAATCTTTTTATTATGGTGTCTTTTCCGAGTAACAAAAAAAAAAAAAAATTAAAAGCTTGGATTAATAAGGTTCATTTATGGTGTTCAAATTCATTGTAAAATTATAATTAATTTTAAATTAAACGAAAATTTTAAAATACATAAATTATATACTATGAAAAGGAATTATAGTTCTTATTTAGTGAGATAATTATATTGTGCATATTTTATTAAATCTTTCGCATCTAGAGTATCTAAATGACTAAACATCTAAATTTATTATTTAAAAATACTAAAATATTTGATAGGTATACTAAAATATTTCTTGACTTACCTACTTCATAAACTTCTTGAATTTCTCTGTGACCAAATAACTGTCAACGTAACATTCCAACTTTATCTGAAATATTTAAAAATTGTATTAAACTTTTATGATTGTAAATATAAACCGAATGTCATTGAAAATCTATTTAACTATACTCTCATTTTTAAACAAAAGAAAACAGGCATCTATTACAGTCGTTTGAGTTTCATAATTATTAAATTAAATGTATACTATATTATTTATTATATTGTGTTTGAGTGTATATTTTATGAGATAAATAATATTTCAAGAATTCCATACACAATGTCTTTGATTACTGAAAATTAAGTGTACAGTATTTGAAACTAAATAGTCATAATTAAAATTCCAAGGTCATGTATTCTACAATTCATGGAAATTTTGGATGAACACGGGAAAACTTCAAAAAGAAAATGCATTAGGTATATAAAGATAATAAATATGTTCGTTTTATTGTTAAAAAATTATATTTTTTATAGATTGTCAAACACAGATGTTAAAAAAGTCTTTGGACCGATTCTTTTAACCGTTGCTTGTGCTTAAGACAACATATTAAGACAGCATGATATTATGTAAAACTTCTATGGGAATATTAGATCTCTCTGAATACTTAATCGGAATCTAAATCAATTTTGTAAATTAGTCTAATTAAAACCGTCCTTGATGATAAAACTTTCAATTTTGAAACGTATCGATAGTCGGTTTGAAAAGGAAACCATAGATGAAATTTTCTTTTTCCACCCTAGATTACTCCTATAATCACTACAGATTACATAAAATATAAAATTATAACAATGGTATTAATAACATTAATAGAGTAATATTGAAATGAATGTCAAATGGACATTTTCTATGCTTAATTGCATTAAAATTTGCATAAATTTTGTGTAATATGACTTATAGTATTAATAATAACGGTTGTATTATACTCCAATCGAAGTCGTACGTACAGGCACAAACACACAACTCAAAAATGGTAAAACTTGTAAACTGCAAAATAACCTGTAAAGATCGAGAGTCACACGATCATCATAAAATAACCGTATATATTTTACAGTCTTCATTATTTTATAATAATATTATTTTACTTTTGTATAGTCTATATAGGACGTGTCGTACTTCTATAATTTACTGACTAAGATAGTATTATTAATATTAATGATTACGCCTATCATGTTGAGCAATAACTTACCATGTTCTATAGTTATTATTTATAAGTCGCAACTTTAGTGCGGATCTATAATTATTAATTCTAGTTAACATAAATACAACGGGAGTACATAAAGTATACGCCTACGTTTTTTACAAATGACGAGCTCGCGGAATTGAAAAATATGACTCCAAGTGATTACTAAAAATCGTTTTCCGAATGTGAATACGCTATGGCTGTCATGCTTTTAACACTACGCGTTTTCGGTCGAAATGAGCAACACAAGAATAATAATACCCGCGATAGCGTAAAGCACCCGGTGCTCGTGTTTTCCATTATAATATGCGTGAACCCTTGAAACTTTTCTCAACGGTTCAATTCGTTTGGGATTCACTCGCACTCGACTCATATTATTATGTATAATTATAATCCGGGTCTCGAAGTGATCATTGTATTGAATGAATACGGCGGAAAGCAACTGTATTAAGTGAATACACATTATAGAGAAATGCAAATTATTTGTTTCGGCTAATGAAATTAAATCAGTGAAAAAATGAAACCAAAATTATCTAAGCTTCATGGTTCTGAAGCTTAAAAACAAAAACGTATGACAGTGATGAAATGTGCGTGTGAATGAAAATTTCCACACGAGATACAGAAGTCAAAAATCTTACATTAACGAAAAAATACATTTAATAATATACAAAGTAAATACTCCTATATACATGCGACTATGGGGTCTCATTTGACCTAGAAGTCTCGTATTTTTATGAATTCTTATCTAATATTGTATTTTAATTGTTCGTGTCAGAATATACGTAAAGGCACCAGTATATACTTTATTCGTGTTGAAACTTAACATGATATGTAACCACTTAAACACCTAAGTCATACCTGCTATCTTTTCAGTGGAAACTTACCGAATTCCGATAATATTTGCTATAGCGAAAAATAAACTTATAATACATAGGTTTTTATTATCAAACACGACTTACTAACATTTCGATCGCATAAGTATTCAATTTTTTTTTATTAGCTTTTAGTTTAATTATTATAGCTCAAATTTTAACTTTTATATGCATATATCTTGCGTAATTTTTCGAGATAAATAGAAATAAACAACCCTTAGAATTTGTTTAAAATGGGACAAATTATTATTTTATTGAAAATGTACATATTATAGTGATTTTTTCGTTGAATGCGAAATGACACATATTTGTCGTTGTACTGCATTTATTCAAAAATAGGATTTCGACATTTTCTTTGCACTGTTTTTATATTTGCAGTATATAATATTATATGACTCTGAGTTATTAAATTAAAATAATATGCATCATGTCTGCAAATTTTATTATGTATTTTCTGAAATAATAAAAACATGCATAATATCAAAACAGCAAACCATTAATAATATAAATGTATCATCTAAGATATGAAAAAAATCGTTTTTGATTTTCTTGTATTTTAATGGCAGTAAAAATAAAAAAACGAGTACGTTGTTTGAAGGGAAAAATGAATCTTGAAGTTTCATTTTTTAATAAAATGTAAGCGTTTATTCTGATTGTTTAATATTTTCATGACAAGCACTTATTTAAAACATGATTTTTATATATAGAAATTTTGGTGGCTGAACATTTAAAAATAATTCCTCAAAACTAACAGTTTTATAACTGATACGTTTATTCATATATTTATAAATACAATACAACATATTTACATAATATTACGTTTTAAAACACACCAAATGATTTAAATTCGTTTTCAACATTGCGTTTGTAATAACAAAAAAAATATATTCTAATCAGGAGGGCAATAATTATTATGTTTATATTATGTTTTTTTAACCATTTTATCAGACTTTCTTAGTTATTATAAAGTTTGATTTTGTTATTATTTGAAATGACACAAAAGCAATGAAAATCAACTTTTTCAAAAGATAATTTATAGTATACTTTTTCGGGATTTAGTAAATTGTTGTTAGAAAATAAATCAATGGTTTAGTGAAAAAAAGAATAACAACTAAGAAAAATACCATATACACATGGATAACATATCTTCTCGATTGGTGGTAGTTCTATATGATATTTTTGAAGCACTTAAACTACAAAACCAAAATTAATAACAAGTATATTAAAAATAAAATAAACAACGAAATGCATTCTTTTTTTTTCTCATACTTTAAACTACGTATAGTTTTAAAATTAATGTGAAAAACTGATAAGTTCAACATAAAGAATATAAAGTTAATATATGGTTTAGAAGGACTTGACGCAAAACCTCTGAATAAATAATAAATAATAATTAATTATTTTAAACACTTCATGCGTATACAAAATTATTATTGAGTGCCGAAAAATGTTTGTCATTCCATTGAAACGAAACGTACTGTATACAACAATTTCGTAATCGCAAATATCTACATCATAATCGTTAAGTGGGCAGCCTATACCATAGTAATCTCTTACTAAAATCATCTACTTCCGTTTATGAATATGGGTATTGTTGACAATTATTACATAGTTATTATATAGTAAAACAGTTTATATAAACACATATTTATATAGGAGTATTACTCGTATATTGGTTCAATTTGTTATCTCACAAGGCACCGATGATTAAGTTTTCTTAGGTTGAAATGATAATTACCTAGTTTCTTTATCTATAGGCAGGTTTGAACAAACTGTAAACAAACCAACGCATCAAATAATATTATAATATGTTTACGTTATCGCCTAGTTTGAATAAACACCAGCTTCGCTAAATACAGAAAGAGCATAAAAGTGTCCCACGGATGTAAACATTTTCAAGATAAAAACATTATATAATATGCCTATGTTTGAAAAAATATCCTTTTCTGTTTTTTTTTTAAATAATTTCTTACGAGTATAAGACATGTGCCCTGCTTGTAAAAAACCTTGTATATATTAATTTTAATAATGTAAACAAGTGATTTTTATAAAATATTGGTTATGTGCTCTTTTTGTGCTTAGCGATTCGCCTATACACATTTTAAACAATAATCCGAAACCATTATAATCAGTACATTTTTCGTATTTTTACTCTTTCAAAGTATTGTACTCTATATTGTTCACAATATATTATAATGTATCCACGAAAACATTTCTGTGAATTGTTTCCAACGCACTTATATTTATTTCAATAGATATCATTTTTTGATTGAAAAACTAATAATTAAATTACAAATAATAACTATGTGTTTTAATATGTGAAAATTAAATATAAAGTATTAGGAAAAATTACGTAATTTCCTGTTATGGAATACGTACTACACTACATAAACGCAATTTAATCATACATTTAATGACATAGAATATTATTAAAATGTTATTTTATATAAAAATAGGGTGTGTTTAAAATGTGTATACATCTGAAAAACCTAGATTTTGCAAGCGTTGTTTAAAAACCCTTAACGCGTGAGACATCAGCTATTTTCTAAGCTTACAACTTTTATAATTATGTAAAATTCCCGTATGAAAACTCAGAAAACTCATACGTTCTAATATAATATTTTACAATGTTCACGTTTGGTTAGACACTAATTAAGCTAATTATTTTGTTAAATGATTGATTATTGACTTAACTTTTTTTTTGTTTGGTGTTAATAGATATTAATTATTACGTTTAAAAGTTTCTATCGTTCAAAATTCCCAATTTGAACGTTCTAACTTATAAATTATAGTATTATAATGTTTCAAACACCAATCAAGTTAACGTAAAATACATCATAAATATTAAACCTCATGTCTATCTAGTAGAATGAAAATACGCATTAAAAATACATTAATGCAATTGTTGAAGAATAAATTATTTTCCTATGACTTAGAAAAAAAAAAAAAGGGAATAACAATTTAACACAACATTGACATTTTTAATTACTACAGATTATATAATTATTTTTCTCTAGGCTTGCTATTACGTATTATTTAGACACAAACAAATGCAAATGTGGTCATTGGCTTATTCAAACTTTTTATATTATGTTTATGTATATATTAAACATATTAGCGAGTGGCGAATTTTAACATTTTTCACACTTCAAAATAGTATTATCATAGAAACAATGAACTGAAATTATCAACATTGTTTCATTAAAAAATTTAATGGTATAACTTGGCGATAATCATAAGAAAAATGTGATTGAAGACAATGACCTACGACATGATTTGAACATTAAGCTGATAAACAGGGCGAAGAAGGCAAATATTACGTTTATATCCTGGGCAAATGCGGTGCAGTTGGCTCGTAAAATACGAACGAAGTCGTTAAGTTAACAGTTAACAATCTTAAGAATTTACATGCTCAAGGCTCTGTCATGAAGATGTAACTGCAGTAAAGCGACAGGAAAGTTAATTTTTTATAAATGATGAAAAACGAATTATGTTGTATGTGTATGGCGTACGCATCGAGTACGTATTGAATAACCGTTCGATATTCCACATGCCCATAAGTCATGTTTTGGACTAGTTATTTTTGACTTTATATTTTTATACTGTATATAAATTGAAATGACATATTTTAGTTATTCATATAATTATAACTTATTGCCGTAAAAAATTATTATATATTAATATAGTGGTTGTTAACCACTGTACCTTTAACCCTTGCCAATGTGTAAAAAAAAGATCCTAAAAAAGTTTATATATTTGAAGTTTTCATAATACTCATAGTTACTCTGTAGGTATAAAGAAAGAAATTTTAAATTTTCTTCTATTTCAGGATCGATCATTTTGTCAAAGTGAGGTCCCCGCGAGCGAGTAATATAAAATGATTATCTAAAGGAAAACACAATAATTATTTATGTATTACATTAATTTTTAATCTAATTGGTTTTATGTAGCATGGCAAAAGTTATCTCAATAAAATTGAATATATTAATTATTTTTTAACAGTGAGAATTTCAAAAGGTTACACCCGTAGTATTTTGGTTATACACCTGGTTATACGCTCAGTCGACACTTGACCAAAGCCGTTCGCCATGTTCGCAATCGTTGAAATGATAATAAGTGAACATGTCTCCGTCCAGAATACTCTACTTTATTTATTATTAAGTTTAGTTTTCGTTCGAAATCCATTCCCGTCGTCTTACACACATGTAATAGTGCATGTGAGCATCAGCTTTATAGGTTACTGTGAACACGAGTGTTTTGCCGAACCATGTATCGACTATTTAATATTTATACACTATTGTATTCGGGTAAAATAATATAGTCTGAGGATTTGCAAAAGTAAAGGTGTGTATAATGTACCATCAATGACTGGAATTCAAAGGAAATATATGAGGAAGTCATCCAGGTGCTAAAATGTTCTGATTCCGGACTCTGTTATATTTCAAAGATTAAAAAATAAAATACTTTTAACGATCATTGTAAATTATTATCAAGTATGAGTATTTGTCGTATTTATAATTTTGTATTTGTTATTTATAACATTATTAATTATAGTAAAATTAAAATGTTTAAATATGTTTAAAATTAGATGTAAATACAAAATTTTATTTATAACCCGTGGACAATTATTTAAAAAAAATTGCTTATTATACTGTGTGTCGCGTATATTTGTTTGAAATAAAATTCTAGTTTATCCAACGATTGTAAAATTACATCAAACCATAAGGCACGTACACAATCTATGTGCGAAGATCTGTTATTCAAGTCCGTTATCTAAGTTAGATAAATCTTACCGTGTTATAATGTTTGAGTAGGAACAGATCAGTTCATTTATTATATATACGTACCTTAACTATATCAAGGTATCAACGAATTAAAAAGTTAAAGTTGAGTTAAAAACTTAAGTCATTTAACAAGGAGTTTTTTTTTAATTCTAAAAGTAATTTCTTACTTAAGAAGTTAAATTATTTTCTATTGTGTACATCTACCAAAAAAAGAAATTATATTGTATAGTCCCGTTGTTATTTTTTTCCAACTTTAAATTCTAGTGATTAAAATTTGAAGACATATTTTTTGTCACCAAAATAATAAAAAATTAAAAGAATAACAATAAGTATAACATCAAACTTCATAAGCTCAGCTATGTCACTCCAATATAGATCAGCTTCAGCTAGTTAACCAAATGAGGTAAATCAAATTACTCAATCAGCCCAATCATGGAATAAAAATAACATGAATATGGACCTTTTAACAAGACAGTTTAACATTTTCTACAGAGAAATCAGTAAATTATACGATATCCTTATCAACGTGTGCGTATAATTTTAACAGCACACTCGCACCTGACGTTATATGAATAATATATTGCAATACATGATGTACATCGAGGTCCGAAGAACGTGACCGGTAGAAATTGCCCAACCCGATGATTTGTATGCGTTGTTCGCCAAACTATATAATAATTATATGTTTACGGAGTGGTTGGATGTGACGACGGTAATTTATGTACGTCGTTTTTCGGAATATTTCGCACGGGAGATAAGGGATACGAGGAAAAAGTTTTTCACGATCTGAGTCGAACATCCTGCAGTACTTTGGGAACAGCCTTTGGGGCTGTACGTAGTGTTTATCCGATAAATATAATACATATCGGTGTATCAAAGGCGAGACGAAGCCACCGCCGGAGTACTGAGTAGAACAGTTGAAGGGGTGTATACGCTTGCATTCACGATACACTACGCAAATCCCTATACCACCGGTCGGCAACCTTTTCGTGGGAAAAAGCCATTTATCTAAAAAGTTTAACACCCATCATGTCCAATGAACCACAACAGTGTGAACAACCTTTTTTTAGTCGTTGTTCACCCGACCTCGTCCTTTCCTCACCATAATTACATTTATTCCAGGTTCTCGTAGTTGCTATAATAGACACCTAAGAAATCACTCATAAGAAGTTTTTTTTTTTTTTTTGGAGCATATCGCTACACGGAGCAGTGACTTAAGTGTACTAAAGGCCGAAGAATCCAAAATGGATAGAAGGTTTTGAAGTATATTGGTGTTGGAGAAGAATGCGTTAATAATTTCATGGGTAGAAACTATGGGATCAATAATATGAGAATGAACACTCAGAAACTAACATAGAATACGCTGAAACTGAGAAGAAAAGCATGAATCGGGCACTTAAAAAGAAATAGCCGTTGGATAAACACAATGGTAGAGGGAAAAATAGAAGGCAAATTGGTAAGGATGAAGCCTCGAACTTAAAAAGAAATACATGTGACAGGAAGAAATGGAAGGAGACATTAATCATCATTGAACTAATCAGAAGATTGATAATAATTAAGAATAAGAAAATTAGTTGCTGTAAAGTGTAGTTAAAATTCAGTAAAAATTAGGAAAAATTAAACCAAGTGATTTTATAAAAACTCAGTAGGACGTATACAATATAACTACATATTTTTATAATTAGAAAGAACATGTTCCGAAGAAAAATTATAATTTGTATAATATACTTATTAGGAAAATTTTATGTGTAAAGTAAAAACATGACGAAGCATATCTTTAAAGGCTGCATGTTACGATCTTATAACAACATGCCTGATTCAGATAACTAAAACTTATACATCGTGCACAATGTAGTATAGTGAACATAAATCGTACACGATCGTAGTAGCTGCGTGAATATACTCTGCGATTCCGCTGCGTAACTTAACTCACCCGTCAGCGGGTTCATCGTTTCGATCCTGTATACTATAGGTTCCCGAGATACATAGAAAAAAAAACAAGTATCCACTCATCTGTGAGTGTACCAAATTTCCGGTTTCAAAACAACAAATTATATTATAATTCCATATACGAATAAAAAGATTTTGGCAACTTGTGCAATACATGTTTATTGTTTATGCGTAAAACCTAAATAAATAATTAAATGTCTTAATTTGTTAATAAAGTATTCATATTTTAACATCTACCTATTTTTCAATATCGCAGGCTCGTATAAATCTATAATATCACATTATTTATTTATTAATTATTTTGCATGATTAAATATTATTTAAAACCAGTGTTCCTTTCAACAATCGTAATTAACCACTTAATACCTATTATAGTAGCCAACAAAAGATGAACGAACAAAGATAATATTGATAATGTACTCTTAGCTTAAGTTAAAACAAAAAAAAAAATAAATAAATTAAACTACTTTATAACCGTAATACCATAGTCTGGATTTTACGAATATTTTCAGGCAACTATCATTGGATACAGAAAGTTCATACTCAATGAGTTTATATTTTTATAATATATTACCCATATTAAACAAATACTACTGTACCATTGTACCTGACTTTCATCCAATAGCCTCAGTTTCTGCGGATTAACAAAATAAAAAACAATATAATATCATATTGTTGCGATAAAAGTTCCCGTGATAGTGGATTTTAAAATAAAATAGTGCGACGTAATATTTGGTATTTTAAATATATTTAACTTTGATTTAGTAGTTTAAAATATTATTTTTTTTAACTTCAAACTATTGTATTACTAAAAAATTACTTATACTGTAGTTAAAGGATTTTGGAGCAAAATAAGTGACCCCTTCCCACAGTAAGTTTTAGTGAATATACAACCTTACATAGCCAACTGTAATGAATCATATTAATGATATACACAATTGTACTGCATAATCACCAGTAACAATTTTATTTAAATAAAATTATATCATAAAAACACTTAATAATATAAATAATAATACCCATGAAATAAGGTAATTTACAATAAACCGTAATCATTTATAACTTCAAAAGACTAAACTCAATATTTCATCCGGATAACAATAAAATATAAAATAGGTATTAAATATTTTATACGTTCTGTAATCGTAATGATTTCATGAATCATGATTATAAAGTAATAAAAACTATTATAAAAAGTGTTACTTGAGTATAGTTATTTTGGATTCGACGAAACGGTCAAAATTCCAAGATGCGCCTTAAACGGAAATTAAAAACCTAGAATGATACTTTATTTCTGAAACCCATGCAGATACGAGTCTATCGTTCTTATAATAAAGTGGCAACGTGAATGTATTCTTTTATTGCGAGACGTTTAAGATGTTAGTCAACAGCCATGTGTTAAAGGTATTATTTTATGTGATTTTGGTGTGGGTGAATGGCCAAACTAAATTAAGGCTCAACAGTTATATAGAAGTTCGTGTCACGCATTAGCTTATTATACGTGTATTTATTACAATCATTTTTTGAAGTTGAAAAATTCAAATATTATAATGCTGTTTTCGAGTCATCACGATTGCATATCTATATATCTATCTATATAGTTTTAATCTTCGGCGTCCGGTAAATACCAAGCATATGGTGTATCAGAATATCGTCGTTTTCACTCCTCCGCGGACGGCGACGAATGTTTTCGCGGACATGTTTTAATTAAATTAATCTGGAAATGTCCGACGACGCTGGGTGGAGGGGAGGGATAAAATACGTGAAGCAATAAGAACGTTTATACACCACGCGCGCACCACCCATCCCAAACATAACTCAGCCGAGGAGCTACAATTGAATATATTGGCCGCGTCAAATAAATTAAACCCCAGCCGGGTAACAAAACGGAAATGATTTTTTTCTTTCTTTTTCTTTTTTTTTTTTCCTCGCGAACGTTGTATTAATAATGTTTAAAGTATAAAACGATATTTCATTTCGCGTGAACGTTCCGCCGAGAATAATAATCGTTTCGACATCAACAGCGGCGGCGCATGATATCAGCTGACGATGAATAGTGTGCAAGATTTAAAACAGGGTTAAGTCGAACGTTGTTTATCGACACGTTCGTGTATCGCAGTTCGTATCGGCACCCACAACGAAAAGGGTCGTATCCTGACATCCTGTGCTGCTGTTCGTTTGTATACATAAAGAACTTGAAATAACGATTTTTTGTATAAAACAATGCGATTTATTGTGTTTTTTTTTATAATATTACAACCACATTATGTCGTTTTAAATAATTAATAAAATATATTGAAGTATACAAAACCTAATAATATTATCAACCTGAAATGTGAGAAATAGTGGGACTTCTTTGTTGCAGATAATTACAATAATTGCTAATATATATATATAATCAAGTCTGGATAATTTATTTCAGATAATTCCAAATCCCAAATCAATAAATTAAACTGATATACATTTTTCGAATTAATTTTATTTTTATAACGTGCATGTATTTACATATGTTATAGTATTAATGGTGTGCCTTTTCATCATCCTTTTTTTTTTTTTGAATAATGCACCACTTTGCCTTGAATCGGTCTATACATCCGGATAGTATATTTTCATCAATATTATTATGAGAACGTACCTATGAGCGTTACATAAAAAATATATGTCACCTCAATTCGATCGCGGAACAATGAAATGTGAAACTTAAAACCTATAGAAATTGTTATAATTTTACAATAATAATTTACAACTTATCTGGTGCCACTCATTGGTTTTAAAATTATAAAATTGTTCTCAACTTATAAATTTTATTGTATTTTCAATAATGTTTATTTTAATATTTAATGTGGCCTTCAATGAAAAGTTGAAAAAAATATTTTCATTTCCAACGATTGATACAGACCAATTAATATCAGTGATCAATATTAATCATGCACTTTCAATTTTGTAGGTAACACTAAATTTACCTTTTTATTTTTTTAATTTTTTTTAAAAAATGTATTACATCTGTCGAAAGTAATTAAAGAACATGAAACATAAATTGATGAACCCAAATCAACGTTTATTCTTTCGTGATATAAATAAAAAATGATAAATATTAACATTTATATGTTAGTCTTACTCATAATTTCAGTAATGAAGTCAAATGTCATTATATTGTATTTATAACCATAATTGATCACTATTATTGTGTTTTAATTATGAAGCCTAATTATAATATTTCATGATCGCACTTTCAAAATAGCTTTATAACTTTATAAATTATAATTTTTACTTCATAATTTCATGATATTATGTTTTGATCTATTTTATTATTGATTATTGTATTTTATGTACAACCGGCAGTTTTAAATTAACTATAAGACTTGTATATAGATATAATAAAGACTTAAGCTTTGTTTCGTTTTCTATGCCAACTATATTTAGCTTTTAATTAGATAAAAAAAATTATCGTATTCCATAATTTGTATAATATACAACCGTTTATCTAAGCGTTGACAACTTATTATGCCATTTAAATAAACTATATTTTATTAAATTTATGAATGTAATATGTAAATTCAAATACAAAAATATTACTTGACACTTTTTGTATCAATGAAAATCAAAATTATCTTAATTACGATATGACTACTATAAATAATCATAATATTTTGATCGTGACTGTCTAACTCAATTTATTTGATTTAATTAAAAAAAAAAAAAATATGTATACAAATTATGGTCTTTTATAGCAACAAATATAAAAAGGTATGATCGTAATAATATATCATAAGAATATATCTAATAAACTAACTTTTTTTATAATTTCATAATTTATACAAGTATAATGTATTTTGTTTCATAAAAATATATACGTATATAAATATAATTTATATTATTTAGCTTCAATTAACATAAAATTATTATATTATATTTGAAATTCTAAGCAAAGAGAGTCAAAAATGCATTATTGTATAGGAATGGTTTTACGTTGATATATGCAGTGTAATATTAATCTTTTATATATACTAAAGTCGAGTTTTATTGATTTTATTTAACAATATTTAATACTATGTTCGTTTTGGCCATAATTAGAAACCTTAAGGAAACATAAGATACCTATAATAGTGTAGTCGTGTAAGACGTAGGTAGGTACTATAGAAAGTAGGTACCCTGTTTTGCCATCAGAAATAAACGACCAATTATTATTAAATATTTAAGAACACGTTAGTTTACCTCTTTATTGACTATTACAAATCAATCAATAAATTGAATTTTAATTTCCATACTAGGTACTCCGTAGTCCATATAATTTATTACTCAGTATAAAAATAATACTTTAATTCAAAGGTCAGTAAGTATATTTTTATACAGGTAATTTACGATTATTAAAATCCTATAATAACATGATACCAGTCATCATGGAAAAAAAAAAAAATAGAGTTTCATATTAAGTACAACGTAAAAAACGAAAAATATTCAAATAAGTAGTTTCTTGAAATAAAATGTTTTCAGTGTAAATCTTTAATTTTTATTAATAATACAATGATATTAAATAATAATATTATGTTTATTTTTTATTTATTTTTTAGATTCTGAACGGGGTGATGGAATCTATTGGTTTTACAATGATATGTGTTTTTTTTTTGTTTTTTTTTATTTTTTATTTTTTATTTTTTTTTTATGTATAATTTTTTTTTTTTTGTAGCTGAGGACACGACTTTTGGTAGTAAAAATGCTTCGATTTTCTTAAACAGCAACTTTTCCGAAAGAAAAGTGAACGCAGATGGTACTTGAGCAAGTATAAAATACAACTTTTTGAATATTTTTTAAAAAAATCGAAAAAAAACGATAAAAAAATTACGAAAAATCGGAATATTTTACGCAAAATCATGTTTTTACAAAATACATTTTTTTTAAATGCTCTAACTCAAAAACGAAAAACCACAACATGAAATTTTCACCAAATCCTTATATTGGCGTTCTTTATACATGATTATATTTTCAAAGTATTTTGACATATTTTGACTTATTTATAGGCAATTTAAATTTTTGATATTTGTAAGTTTTTTTTTTTTAAATATCTATAAAATTTAATTGGCTGACCGTAAACTCTTGAAAACTTAATACCAGGTAAATAATAAGTTAAACTTATTGTTACTAAAAATGTTAGAGATCGTTTCACTTAAACTTTTTTTATAAGCCCATAAAACACAATTTTGTATAAAATGTGTCAAAATCACTATAATTTGCAAGTTATTTTGTAGATAAAAATTCATAAAATTTTTTCTATTTATACTTAAGGTTCAAAATTTTAACACTAGGTTATAAATGGGTATAAAATAACATAGTATTTTATATTTAAATTGAAATATAATGCAATAGTATGCAATTTCGTAAAAATTTCAATTTCAAACAGTCATAAAATTTTTCCTTTAAGTCCAGTAGAACTCCTTTTGTACATTTATGAAGAGCAACTTATAGATTACCTAGTGTTTAAATTTTAACTTTAGTTATAGACAGAAAAATTCAACTACAAAATAACTTGCAAATTATCGTGATTTGAACTTTATGGGCTTATAAAAAAAATTTGAGTGAAACGACCTCCGATATTTTTTAGTTACAATTAGTAGCACTTAAAATTAATCCGTTAATACATTTTCAAGAGTTTTTGGACAGCCAAATAAATTTTATAGATATATAAAAAAAAAAAACTTACAAAAATTGAAAATTTAAATTTTCTATAAATAAGTCAAAATATGTCAAAATACTTTGAAAACTTAACTTGTATAGAGAATGCCAATATAAAGTTTAGTGAAAATTACAAGTTGTTACGGTTTTTCGTTTTTGAGTTAAAGCATTTTAAAAAGATGTATTTTGTAAAAATATGATTTTGCATAAAATTTCCCGTTTTTTTTGTAATTTTTTTATCGTTTTTTTCGACGCATTCAAAAAGTATTAAAAAATTTTAATTTTTGACTTGCCCAAGTACCATATACATTCACTTTCCTTTCAGAAAATATGCTGTTTAAGAAAATCGAAGCATTTATAATGCCAAAAAAGGTGTCGTTAGACACAAAAAAAAAAAAAAAAATAAAAAAAAGATAACCCACACATCATCGTAAAATCAATAGATTCCATCTCTCCGTTCAGAATCTAAAAATAGTTAAACTATATTACACTATCATGAAATGAAATAGATTCTAATATCATAAAAATTTTTTTTTTTCCAAAACTAAAAATAGACTGTTGGAATTTATATTATAATTTTTTTTTTTTATTTTATAAAGTTTTCTTAAAATGATGACTAACCCCCTCCCAAAAAAAAAAAAAAAAACATAGTCTTCGAAGACTATCTCTATTCTATACCTATTATAGTATGTCAAGCAGGTATACTTAGTTATCTTTATGAAATATATTAAGAATTTATTGATCCATAATACCAGACCTTTACTCTCTGCAGAATTATTTTTTCGAGAGCAATGTACATTCAATATTCATACGTTGGTTTCAAATATAAAAGACCAATATAGGTACAGCACTACAGCAGTATCATACACCTATTCGTTATTGTATTTTACTCGACCTTAGTCAGAAACTTGGATGGTTGAAAGTGTCGTTTGTTCTTAATGATACCTAAAGTATAATATTTGTAGGTAGGTACTTTGGTTTTAGGTTTGCAGGAAATGTCTATGTGCAGATATATATAGGTTGGTAACTAGGTCGAAGGCCGAATATAGTACAATATAAGTAGTAAGAGTTCATATAGGTAGGTAGGTATAGGTACTTATTATCTACTTATAATAAGTTTAGGATGTTTAGGTAGGTACTTAGGTACGTACCTACCTAAAACGTTTGAATCGTTTGACACTAAAAATAGATATTAGGTATGGCCATATTTATTATTTTATAGGTTTAAGGTTGATAGGTACTATATAGGTGGTATCTACATTCTACTATATAGGTAGGTACCTAATATATTATTATACTCTATATTAAATATTAATTAGGTAATTACCGTTTAATTACGAAAAAAAAAATTATATTTATGTCCCGTATCTAATGTTAAAGTAAACATATTTATTATTATATTGTTATTATTGTTATTGAAATTTGATTTCCATAATAAAGAAAATTATTATAATAAATGATAAACATACATTGTTAATATAATTATTATTGAAAATTTATATCAAATTTAAATTTAAATTATTAATATTTTATTAGTTCATCCATAATCCTCGGTAGTATAGTGGTAAGTATCCCCGCCTGTCACGCGGGAGACCGGGGTTCGATTCCCCGCCGGGGAGGAAAACTTTTTGCAATTTTTTCCAACCTGCATGTGTTTTTTTACTTTGCATCTTCGATTACTATCATAACATTTATTTTTATTAAATATAATAATCAGAGAAAACAACGACATTTTTCAATTGTAAATTTTACAACCGAATATATATGTTATAATATTTATAAGTTATAACATATATTTTACTCTTCACTCAATGGCTCAATACCATAATAATAATATTACACATATTATACTAGTATATACCTAGATATATATTACATAGTTGCTGGTGGCGATTTGCTATAGTTATTCTTCGACACTATTGGTATATTATTATATTATAGTACAACGGCTGTTACTGTTATCACAATTCTTATGCATTTATTGATCTACAAGCGTAACACGGGACCCACAAGTATGTAAGTATGTCGGACATCCCGAGAGCAGAGGTGGCTTGAACATGTAAAAATTTTTCCTACAAACACTGTAATGGATAAATTGTCCATATTTTTAATCGTCGTTATTACGTTGCATAAAGCCAATAAATATATAATATGTAAAAACCTAAAAATTCGTTTTTTAATTATGAGTAAATAATAATATATTATAGCACTAATAATCAGTGTTCGGAACGTTCACTTAAAAATTGAACTCGTTCACGTTCACGTTCATTTTCTTTGAATCGAACGCGTTCACATTCACGTTCTTGGAAAAAATTAACTCGTTCATTTGGGTGTTCAATCAAATTTTTTATTAATTATTTATGTATCCACCTACCTTCATTCTGTATAAATGAAATATTTACAAAATGTATTGGTTAATTTTTAATTTTATACATTTTTGTAAAAATTTAAATTTCAGACGTTAATAAAAATTTTTTTTTATAAATCTGTTAGAGTTTTTTGTTATTGTTATATTTGAAAAAAAATTCATTGATAACCTTGTGTTAAAATTTTGAACCTTAAGTATAAATACCAAAAACCTTATGAATATTCAACTACAAAATAACATATACATGATGGCAATTTTTATATATTTCATAAGAATTTGAGTTTTAGGGGTTGATAAAATAATTTGTGGTAAAAAATTTTCAATTTTTAATAAAACCGAAAATCACAACCTATAATAAACCTTCATATATCATATATCATATGTTCAAGATTTTTCGGAGAGCCAAATTTATTTTATCAATATTTAAAAAATCGATAATTTAAATTGTCTATAAATAAGTCACAATGTGTCAAAATACTTCGAGAACTTAACTATGTATAGAAAAGCCTAATAAAAATTTTAAGTATTTGCAGTTTTTCATTTTTGAGTTAGAGCATTTAAAAAAATTTATTTTGTCAAATATGTGGTTTTGCATAAAAATTCTTGTTTTTCGTAATTTTTTTATTGTTTTTCCTTACGTTTTTGAAAAGTATTGAAAATGTTTAACTTTTGCCCAAATATCATATACATTCACTTTCCTTTCAGTTAAGTTGCCTTTTAAGGAAATCAAAGCATTTTTACTGCTCAAATAGGTGCCATCAGGCACAAAAAAAAAAAAGTAGTAAATAAAAAAAACTTAAAAACACATCATTGTAAAATCAATACATTCATTCCGTTCAGAAACTTAAACAGACAAAAAATTAGTAAAGAAAATAATCAACAGTAAGTGTACTAAATTTTGGTAATTTTAGTATATGTATGTAGCTAAATTGTATTTATATATGGCACTAATAATGTTAGTGGCTCATTAAACTAAATTATATTATTTTTTAACAAACTTATTTTTAAATAACAAAATGTATTTGTATGTCAAAACGGTTACCTAACACTATATTTGATATAAATAACACCAAATATTATCAGTTCATAAGACAAATTTGATAATCAAGATTACATTCAGAGATAATTTTCAAAATCAATTTTATTACATGTATATATTATAATAAGTGATATAACAAAGAAAGCTTTTTAAGTAAAAGATAATACTGATAGAACCAGGGATTTTCTTCAAATCACACATCTTAATAATTAATTTTATTATCTTTGATAAAATGGCGTTTCGGATCATACTGCACCAGAAGGCATCACCGATGACGACAATATTCTATGTCTAATAAATATTAATCATCTAAATTAGTTTTATTTTACTGACGTTTATAAAATATTTTAATTCTTATTAATATCCAAATTTTATTTCTATAAATTTTGCTTATTAATAATAATAAATAATATTGAAATAAAATATTTTATTAATATTTTATTTTTATACTATACCACTTCAATAGTGAAACACTGTTAAATTAATTTAATTAATAGTTTAAAATGATATTTGAGTAGCCTATTCAGATTGAAGCACACCACGAGTGACAAACACATATCTAAGGCCGTACTACATCGCTTTTATTAAGGTAAGACCCCTAGATATATTGTATTATCTTTAAAAGGGTATAGGGCAATGGTATGACAATAGGATTTATTTAATATTTCTATAAGCGTCATGGTTCGAACTTGTCATAATTTATATTACGAGTACCTTCTTAAACTTTTTATTAATATTTATTGTTCTAATATGCAGTGAAATTGTTTTTATCTATATTCTCAAAATTGGGACTAAGCATTCCTACATAAGCATAAAGCATAAAGTATTAGATGACTTTAAAACTCGATTCCCAGAATATAAAATAATACATATTACATAATAATACATAATATGATGTAGTTTCAAAGTACATATTATAATAACTTGCTAGCCGTATAGTGAGTGCAATTTTACTAAAAATTATAATTTAGCGATAAGCGATGATAAACATCATATTTTAAACCCACACAAACTGAAGCTATAATATCATGTCATAATAATAATCATCCAAATTTTTACTTGAATATATTCCATTAAATAAACATAATTATCACGAGCTTAATAAGGTATCTATAATATAGTTCATTTATTTTATATTTATTTTTATGAGTTTTAACAATTTAAAAATGTTTGTTTTATTTTACTATTATGTATTTATTTGATTTACTACATCAATATTTAGCAAGTATTACCTATGATAGATTTGCCAGTTTATTCCCCATGTTCTTATACGACATTTTTATGGGGTAAAAACAATTTTGCGTGTTCCTGTAATATGCAATAATGTACAAAACTACAAACGTACTAACACTTATTTTATTACAAAGAAACAAATATTAAATAGAAAATTAAAATATTAAATTTTTATCACGTAAAAAGCATAAAAATAGTAAAACTACTTATATTATCTATTTCAAAATGTTGTTTCGTGTTATATAACGTGTTTCGAATCAAAGTGTGCCGATGTTACCGTTGCAGCCGTTGAATTTCAACGGTTGAAGATAATATTCTCATAGAAATATGTCTATGAGTATTCTATGCCTAATGATTCTCATCTAATTATTATTGGTCAATACACGTTATTATGGTTGAAATATGTTATACATAATTTATTTTATGCCTACCAAAGCGGTAGAATAAAAGTTCGTTTAAAAGTTTCGGTTTTAATTATCATTGCGATTTGCCAGCAGCGTGTATTGAGTGTAGTAATTATAACATAGTGTCGTATATATTTTATAACGAATACTATATTGTTTTGTATTTTGTACAACGCATAGGTAATCAAATCGCCGTATAATAATAATTTATATTTTATATAGGTACAGAACTATTCAACTATGTATTCGTTCAGGATTGAAATTACTATATTACATATCTATCAGTTGGCCAGTCTGCACATCAACAAATGTGAGTTTAATAAATTATATTATAATAATTATTTATAATAAATTATTGCCTATCGAATGTTTTCCAAAATAAAATAAATAACATTAGAGCCCGAATTTAAAAGCAAAATGCTTATTTTTTTGGTCAACCTTTGACAATAATTTTCAAGTACCTATATAATTCGTTTGATGAAACAGATACTTCAAGTGAGAAACGTTAATCTTGAATTATCAATGATTTTTTTCACATAATATTTAGAGCATTAATTAACATTATAGTATTTTACCCCGTTGATTTTATTACTTTTAAATTTAAAATTTATATTTTTACCTTATACAGCCAAATAATTCAAACACTAAATTTAACTGATTTAAAATATAATAATTTAATTAAATTGTTATTTCGACTATTTTTTGAGGAATTTATCAATGGATTTTTAGGCATTTAAATTCGGGCCAAATATTATAATTATCTAGTTAATAAGATTTATAGTTAATTGCATGGTAAAAAATTATACTTTTTTCTAGGTTTTACGACTGAGCATAATATTTAATATCAATTTTTAATTTACGTGTCAATTAAATTTATGTTTCTTTACCTATTAATATTTTTATGAATTACATTTAAATCTTACAAAATAATATAAAACAAATGATAAACGCTTTAAGCGATATAATTCACCTTGTATATGTTGAGCGTGTAAAATGGGAAGCGAGGCTGACTTATAATGGATGCTGACGAAGAACTGTTTTGTAGTCGCCACATGACAATGGTACGAGCGTGTAAAAATATAATAGTATTGTTTGACTATCTAGTAATTCATTTTTTTATTTCTATTAATGCTTGGCCAAGCAGTAGCGGCCCACCACTATATACTACAGAAAATTAGTACAGGCTTTTCAGAGGATCGTGATTTCTAGTCCACGGAGTGGAAGACTGGTAAGAGGTATTCAGCGATGAAGTTCTGAGGACGGGTGGATGGGCATAACACGACCAACATCCTGAAGGTCATCAACAGGTAGTTGAACTTGTATATATAGTTGCGTTTAATAAATAAAATAATACTTACAAATTAAAAAAAGGTATATTCTATATACATATACATATATATTCTATATACAGAGTTAGGTTCAGTAAGGGCAAGTCTGTCAAATATCTACGGGGGATAGTAAGTTCCTATACGAAAGTAGCAGGTAAATAATTGCATACATTAGTTCCTACTCGGCTACATGAATATTAAAATGAGATGTGTAAGTTTCTTCAAGGTAAAAACAAAGATGCTTGGGTATGTTCATACACAAAAGTAAAAATGTTACATTATATTATGCAAGTTCCCGTACAGTGGAAAAATGAGGTTATTGGAGTATAATACTATAATATTAATAAACACATTCACGGACAGTAAATTTGAGTGGTCCTTTAAATATACTACAAAACAGTTATTTATTGTTTACAAAATATTTCTTAGAGTTAAATTTGAACCTACAATAAAAATTCATGCCTTATAAATGACGCTTAAATAAATTAGAGAGTAATAATAATTGTAGAAATAAAACCGAATATACCGTTTCCACATTATGAAATACGAATTGATCATGTCACATATTATATGTAACATCGGTATGTCAAATATTTGAGACACGTGGCCGTGAAAGTGTTAAAGATATGATACATTTATTTCATCATTTATTTGTTTATGAAATGCATTTTGTGACTGTTACAATATTTTTTTTATAGGATTATCATATATATATTTATTTCTAAAATTTAATATACTATTTTCATATTTTTTTGAAAAACATTATTATAAGGATTATTGCATTTAGAACCTATATGAAATATAGTTTAGTATTAAATATGAACACCTTATTCACAGCATAATAGTATAAGTATATACTTACCAACAATGTAGGAATACTAGGAACTAACATATGTATTTATTACCTGCTAAGCCTCGTGTAGGATCTTACATTCACCCCTATCAACAGAGCCAAGCATATTGCATATTTTTGTACATAGATTGCACAAAAAAATTAAATAAAAAAATTATTTTTTATCAAAACCTTTTAATTTTATTCAATACAAACGCTCAAGCATTTGATTTTTTTTTTGAGATTGAATACAAATAGAGTAAGATATAGTATTTAAATTTTACATATTTCTTAAAAGTCATTGTTCTTGGCGTATTTAATTTACTTTGATATTTGTATTTACTTTAACATATTTCTTTTTATTTTAATTTTTGGGTTGTTTTAACTAAAAGCAAATTAAAAAGAAAAATGCATTTTCCTTATAATTATCTACAAAGTAACTGATGTAGAGGACTTGAATTCTGATATTCTTACCAAAACTATTTACACAATTTAATGTTTACTGATTATAAATTTAGATTTTGAAATTTCAATAATTTAATTGTCTCTAATTTAAGTTATAAATTTGAAATATTTTATTGGATATTTATTAAAATATGAAGTGTGGTGTTGTAGTAAAGTTACCCCAATACATAATAATAATCAATTTAACATGATAATATATGTAGGTAATTATTATCTTCAAATATTTTATAATTTCCTATATTATTAGATTGTAGCCTGTAGGTATTTAAATTAAATTTAAATTTAAAATTCGTCAAGTGTTAAATTATTCAGACTTTCTGATGAATAATATTTATTAATAATAATAATAAAAGTTTACTAAAATTAAAATATTGTGTCTTATTAAACATTAATAAAAATAATTTTTATTAATAATATTGATTAGAAGGTAATGCAAATGAATAACTCGAAAACAAATAAGCCTATACATTATTTAAATTTTATTTTCGTTTAATATTTTTCATAATTCCATTCTGTTACGACCTATCATAGTTAAAAAGAAAAAAAAATGTCATTTCTCAATTTGACACATTTGGTATTGCTAATGATCTCTACCAGCTATGGAGCTACGGTTAAATAAAACCTATTGGCTATCTGATTAAACAACCACTGTTTATTATAAAAAAAAAAAAATAAAAAAATAAAAAAAAAATAAAAGTCTGCGTTGTATCGTACGACTTAACATCATGGTTATCATTATTATAATCATAAGAGCAGTGTTACACTGTTACGCAAACCCGTCGGTAACCGTTCGCGGAGCCGCACGTGAGGTCCCTGTGTGTGATACATAAATACATAATCCACACATACCAAAAGCGTTTTGTTTTTATTTTTATTATGAGTATTGAACTCACAATACGTCGGTAACCGTTCGCGGAGCCAGACGCTTTTTTGCTTGCTTGCAAAAAAAATTATTATATATATAAGTACCGATCACAATTTTATTAAGTGAACTACTTATTACATAGGCTGTGTAGAGATACAAAATTGGTGTAAATACTCATAGATTGGATTAGAGGATCTTAAACGAAAAATAAAATAATATTGAACGACAAAATATATGAAAAAAAAAAAAACCAAAAGAATTAGCATGTGTCGCAGCACAGTGACTCTTAAGCTGACGACAATTATACTTTTAAAATTTCCAGTAAATAATAAGTATATTTGTTCATTCCTAATTTCCCTCTGTACTACTAAACATAACAATTATTGATAAAAATCGTAAAATTAAACATTCTAGACAGTATAAAAAAATAAATAAAAAGAAATAAATAGGAAATTAAAATCATAGTATTATATATTTATTATATCTAATTATTAATTTTATAATGTTCATTATTATTATTATTATTTTAAATATATAAAAAAAAAAAATGTTTATATCAACGTTTTATACAGAAAAAAAACGGAGTGAGAAAAATTGTGTATTTTTTATTACTGTTTGTAAAGTTATGTAAAAGTTGCCAATGTCCTCTATCTAAAGATGTACGTTTGATAAAACAAAAAAAATTTCCTGTTGCCACAATACCTAATGATATTCCATAAAAATGGAATTTGAATATAATGTGGCACTATAATATGGTCTACATGTAGAAATATGCAATGAATTTGGCGCTGTTGATATTTAAGTAGGACATGACTGCTCCAACCTAATCTATAGAATATAAAAATATGTATATAGAATATAAAATATACAACCATATAATTTAATTTGTAGATATTATTTAATAACGCAATTATGTATATATGTAAGTTCACCAGCCTGTTAATGACCTTAGGAAAGTTGGTCATGTATATGCTTGTCCATCCTTTTTTCAGAGCTTCGTCGTCGAACATCTTTTCCCAGTCTTCTATTTCTTGGCCTTCAATACATGCTCTTTTGAAAAACCAAGACTCTTCTGTTGTATAAATGATTGTCAGCCACTACTGTTTGCTCAATCAAAATTAATGGTCAAATAATAATTGACAGTCAAAAACTATAATATTTTTATCCGTCTGTATCTATATCGGCCAGCGGCTAAAAACAGTTTTTCGTCAGCATGTGTCCCAAATCAGCGCTTATCGTAATTTCACACAGTCACAATATAGGTATATCCCATTATTTAATGAATAATCTATAAGGTTTATAACATCTAATATAAATTATAATTATTATTTTAAATTCTAATATTTTTAAATAGGGTAGTAAAAAAAAATTTTTTGTACGATCTAACATTTTAAATTTTAATTAAAAAACATTATAAATTATTACGTTAAATTTCATTTTTTTCTAAAGCAACGTAAATTAGCTAAACTTTCTTGATATTATATATTACTATTTTATTAAAATTTTACACAAAACCTGCAGGTGCCGGGGAACCTCTGCGCAATTTTTTTTTGTATTTTAAAACAAATCTATATCAACTAAGAATGTAATAATTACAATTGTATTTATTTTTAAATTTTTCTCAATTTTACTTTTTTATAAATAGTAATGAATAATCATAAAACAATTTTTAGACAATTTAAACCAGTAATCATTCATACAATTATTTATATTACATTTTAAAATAACATAAAAAGCTCTAAATTTTTACATAAATTTCATTTTTTCCAATAGCAACGTAAATTAGATACCTTCTTGATATTATATTTAACTATTTTGTTCAAAATTTAAACAAAACCTGCGGGTGCCGGGGAACCCCTTCAAAATTTTTTTTGTATTTATAAATAAATCTATATCAACTAAGGATGTAATAATTAAAATTGTATTTATGTTTTAATGGTATTTAATTTTTTAATTATTTTCTCAATTTCACTTTTTTATAACTAGTAAAGAATAATCATAAATCCATTTTTAGACAATTTAAACCAGTAATCATTCATACAATTATTTATATTACATTTTAAAATAACATAAAAAACTTTTAATTTTTACATAA
The DNA here is from genome assembly GCA_025469195.1 of Chaitophorus viminalis. Taxonomy (NCBI): domain Eukaryota; kingdom Metazoa; phylum Arthropoda; class Insecta; order Hemiptera; family Aphididae; genus Chaitophorus; species Chaitophorus viminalis. The sequence goes on from JAIPRK010000918.1 coordinate 58,541, forward strand.
AATTCATTCATTTTAATTGCAACGTAAATTTGCTATTTTCTTGATGTTATATATAACTATTTTATAAAAATTTTTACAAAACCTGCTGGTACCGGGAAACCCCTTCACAATTTTTTTTTGCTCTTATAAACTTAACAACTTAATCAACTATGAATGTCATAAAAACAATGTTTATGTTTTTTCAACATTTATTTTTTTTTAATTTTTTTCTTATTTTCACTTGTTTGAGACTATTAGGTAATAAATAATAATAAAAAAATTGTTGATATTTATAAACAATTTTTAGATAATATAAACCAGTAATCATTCCTACAATTATAAATATAACATATTAAAATACCATAAAAAACTCTATTTTTACATAAAATTAATTCATTATAATTGCAACGTAAATTAGGTACATTCTTGATAGTAAATATAACTATTTTTTAATATTTTAAACAAAACCTGTGGGTGCCGGGGAACCCCTTCACAATTTTTTTTACATTTACAAATAAATCTATATCAACTAAAAAGGTAATTAATGTTTTTCCAAATTATAATTTATAATGTATAATAAAATGTATTTAGACAAATTAAATCTGAAATCATTCATACAATTATAAATAATATATTCTAAAATTGAATTAGAAACTATACATTTTTATATTAAATTCTTTATAATTAATATAACTATTTTATTCAAATTGTATACAAAATCTGCGTGCGGGTGCCGGGGAACCCCTTCACAATTTTTTTCCCATTTTAAAACAAATCTATATCAACTAAGGATGTAATAACTAATCAATATTTATTAATTATAAATATATTTCAAAATGGTAAATAAAGTTGTTATCTAAAAAATCGTTCAAGTTCATTAAAAGTATTCATACTCTGCTTATAAGTAATAACTCGACTACTGATATTTTTTTTTTTTTTGTGTAATATCAAATTTATGTAGTGGTGGGTGGAATATTTTAGGCTTGCCCCGGTCAACTAAAATCACCCCTGCCGGAGAGATATATATAATAAATACAAGTAAACCCGGACCAGATGTTATTAAATTGTTCCAGGTTAAAAAAAAAAAAATAATACGGGTAGTAAAAAAGTAATTTCTTAACAGAAAAATGATAGTTTATCAATAATATTTAAATAATAAAATAAAATAAAATTTGTATAATATGGTTAAGACTCGTAAATGAATGTTATAACTTATAACAAACACATAATTTAAAACAAAATTAATTCAATATATTATTAATGATTTAAGATATGTGTTATTCCATGAGTTTGAATAAGAATAAAATGTATCTATGGCTGACAACTAATAAAACCATATTATACAGAATATATTTTAAAAATATAAAGGAAAAATTACACAACATTCGTTTCAGCAAAAAAATAATATTGTGAAAATTTTAGGTTTCAAATAATAGGTACTCACCCCTATACTGATTTTGTATCTCACCGCACTAAGTCGGCAATATTATACGGGAGAAAAACCTTGACCTATATACCATTAAAAAGTCGTTTGCTTTACTAGGTATACCAAAAAATAGTTTATAAATTATTAAATGATTTACCATTTTTGAGTAAGAACTATATCCAACATCCATAAATAACAGTCTCAAACTTTACTGAGTACTAGTAAAACACAAAATGGGTGCAACGCAATAATAATACCTAATAACAATAATAATAATAATATTAATAATACTATAATATGTTACCATTTTATACAATTTTAAATAAACACGTAAACTTATTGAAAAAACTTAAGCCGAATAATTTCAAAAATCACTAGTATAAAGAACTATAACAGGTGGAGGTACTTCGATTGTCCAATGTTACATAATATTATTATATTATGCATGTTTGGGTTAAGTGTAATTTTCTTTGTATGAGTTGAACATAGTTTTTAAAATATTATTATATAATATGTAATGTTTATAATTATATATATATATATTAATCATTTTAATGAAATCCAACAGTAATTATTATAATTGTAATTGAAAAACTATTCTAAACGAGGATGGGAATAATTATATTTATGATTGATATTGCGAAAATCTTCTTTAGTTATATAGTATATCAATTATCATTGTCTCAATATAACTTATTTTATAAAAAAAAAAATTAAAAATTAAACTTGAATCGTCTATAATCATGAAATAAATTATAAGTATGGTTATTACTATTATTAGATTTTAAACATTTTAACAAAAAGGCAAAATTCTATTTAATTATTATAAAAAAACGTTGTATAATATATAGGAGCGAATAAGCAGAAAATTGTTTGGTAAGTCTGTCTCTTTTTCTGCCTATATAGTTCAGAGAGTTTTTTTTTTTTGTTTTTAATAAATATCGTTGTATTGTTTTTGTATATTTTGTTTACGTTGTATGAACGGCCAGAAACATAATATACCTATAGCTTCATTATAAATCCATTAGCGTACATACATTTTTTATGTTCGAAAAACTTAAGACTAGAGATCATTGCTATTTTATACATGCGTTATTAATTATTATTATAACTGAAGTAATTTATTTATTTATTTTTTTAATTTTTTTGTGTACTTTCAGTTACATATATATATCAACTATTCAGTCAACTATGTACTGAACTGTATTCAAATATGATGTTTTTTCGATTGGTAAATTAATAAAACAACATTATTATTCCCGGGTTAAATATTATACAAAGTTATTAAAACATATTCATATGACCATTCACGGGTTATGTTTTCTAATTTTTACACATATATTAAGTGGGAAAAAATATGAGCTCTTGCATGTTCTAGTTTATTGAAATCGATACTCCCTCCCATCATTTTAAATCGCTGAGAATAACTTTATTTTAAGGAGATTCTCCTCAACTCATGTCCCTTTATCTTGACTGATTAACCGTTTTCATTGACTATATTGATAATTTAGGTACTTTTATATATACATCGCCTATTTCGTCGTGTTGTTTTACTCCTACTATGTATAAATATAAACGAAAAAAAAAAACTTAATGTTCGATGACGCCAAAGAACATTTAAGGAACCTGCTTAAAAATTGGGCACGCCCAACACTGCGTATATAAAAAAGCATATTTTTTTTGGTAGTTTACGAACAGTAACGTCCTTAACTAATGATTATACTGAATCAATAAAAATAAATAACAATGAGATATGACGTAAAACTATTGATAAACGTGGATTGTACAAAGGGTTAAAAAAACGTTTTCCAACGTTTTTACAAAGAACAAAAAAAAAAAAAAAAATCATGTTGCTGTAATCGGACTGATATGACCGTTTATATAATATAATATGTGTCGTTGGAAACACCATTATAATTTATTGCGATTTAAACGTACAAAGTATTTTAGAGGAGGTGAATTTTTACTTATTATTCATATTGACTGTATATGGTTGTATACTTTCAAATCAATTTATCTACGAACATAATTATAGAACCAAATTCAGCATGTACAACATATCTCTGTATACTTATCTGTTTTGCAAAATGGTGTATGATTTTACAAAATTATATTAAACAGATTGCATCCTCGCAGCGTTTGATCAATGTTATGTATTATTATCAATTGTTCCATTGGATATTGTCACATTGATTATAAATAGTATTTATAATCAATGGTTGTATCTATTATTATAATACAATGTATTACATTGTATACAAAACTATTACTTTTAATTAAATATGCATACCGTTCAAACGGAGTAAGTGAACATTATAATTTGTATTGGCGATTAATTATTTCAATTAAATATAACAGTACCAATACAGTCCGTTTCGTCACAATCGATATTTCATCAGAGATAATATTATTAGAATAATACATAACATAGGCTCATTACTTTCTCGCGTTACTCAGGTGCCGTGTTATTACAAAAATATATATACATGCATCATCGAAGCGGTCGATATTTTAATTTTATGTTTAATATTCGAACACTTTCATTTCGTACCATAATATATAGCCTAAATAACAGTCGCCGGACACGAAATTATTTTAACCGTTTGATGTGACAGGCGGCGCCTGTACCGGATTCGACTCTTGCAATATACATCAATATTATGGAAAAAAGCAAGGAATTATAATACATTTTCCGACGACTATACACCCTTAACATTAGACAACGTAACATTAGTGATGCGCATATCACACCTGTATAGTAAACCTTGCAAATAAAGTAAATCATGTGTGTGGTCAATTGTTAAAAATCTATCTCACATGGTTAGTTAATACGGTTAAATAACAATATCAGTAATCGAATGGTGGCTAGTCCGCGAGGTTAAAACTTATAACCTATAATATTACGCCAAGCAAAAAAAAAAAAAAAAATCTCAGTCACTTAAATTACAATTAAAAAGAAGATATTAAAATTTAAGGAAAATTGTTATGAACAAACGAAAAGATAGATTTATATTATAAATATTATTACGCGTTTAATGAGTAAAAGCAAAAATAATTAAGGGGATTGTATTCCATGATCTTCTGTCTCTGTTTATCACACGCGCAACAGAAATTTAGACGTTTTCTCTTTCCAACGTACCGAATGATTAATTAATGTGATAAGAATTTTGAAAACTGATTTGAATTCATCGTTAAATCTACTTTAGATCCACTTTCTTACTTTTTTTTAAAAAAATTTTGCACTTAACATTCCCAAAAATTAACTCTTGTTGATTTTTATATTGCCAATTCGTTTTATTCTATTTTGTGAAATTTTGGGGAACAAAATGAAAAAAGTGAGAGAGTCGATCTAAAGTAGATACTAGATAGACAAAAAATCATGACAAAAACCCCCTTAAAAAACAATATTTATCCGTATAAACTTAAAATAACTATTGCTCAATAGTTATTCAATCAATTACTTAGTTACCCGCATTTATTATGATACAAATTGATCGAATTAGGAATGACAGTAATAATATAGAGGATGATAATAAAATAATAGTACTTCAATTACTGTGTTTGATAATTTTTTCTTATAATAGTCCATAGAATATAGTACATTATTTAGTAATAACGTCATTACACACAATTATATGATATATAATATATATTGAACATAATATTTTGTTTCTATGTTTAAATAAAACAGTGGGTGGATAACTGTGATATAACCCCGAGGACATATATTATTAGATTTTTATAATATTTTTAAAAAAAATGTTTGCTTTAGTACGGTGTAACATAAAAGAATCACATAAAATCATAGAACTCACATTGATTGATTTTTTTATTTTCACCTTTTAACCGGTTGGGAAAAAGAACTTTAGATTTAAATATTTCAATCAAATGAAAAAATAGCTAATATTTGGTGTGAATTGTAATATTTCCGAATTCCGAATATCACAATATTGAAAATATAATAATTTATTTAATATAATAATTATATAGATATAACATAGGTAATGTTTATATGAGAAGGTAATAATATTCGTAATATCGTGTCCGCTGGTTTTTTCACTGGATGATGAATAAATTAGTTAACCTTTTAATTTGTATAATTACAATTGGTATTTATATGGTTGCACAAAGTGTATTATATCGTTGTAACAAAATAAATCACGATTATATTATTGTTATTGAAAATAACATCTAAAATAAAAATACTAAAAAATATTTCGACAAGGTTTCACTCTGTACAATATGATGTACACGTGTTAGATACTATTATATGAATAACGTGAACATTGCCTATATTCTTTCGCTGTATATATTTATAACTCGACCTGATGGTAGTTTTTTTTATTTTTTTTTTCAACAACATTTATATTTAAATGTATATCGATATTGTAGGTTTTATTGTCGTTTCCATAGGTATTTTTTTATTATTGTTTTTATTTAATGTTACATTTGGTTTTTCTATATAAATCATGATTCGTATGCGCGTGTTTTGAAATGAACTCGAATTTAAAATACATTTACCAAAGCATTAGGAAATGTTTCGATAACAATTGGTTGTTTATTCATAAAGCAAAAATAAATAAGAAACGATATACGCACTGTTAATATAATATTAGGTAGTCAAGGTGAGTGGTGACTTACAAAATATAAGATGTTCCTTTTGACGAGTAAGACATTCTAAACAAAAACATTAAATTACTTTGGTGATTTGGAAAATAATGAAAAACCACTTTTAGAGACCGTTTATATACGCATTGTTCAATTTATTTTTATATATTTATTAAATACGTACATTTTATAGATCTCAACGTTTCATTTTATTTTATAAATGATACAATAGTTATCTACTCGTTTTATGATTACGGAATTATACAGTATTAGATTAGCTGATATAGTTGTATTATTTACTGTTATAATACTATATTATCGTAAATATTTCAAAGTTTTTTTTAATACTATGAAAATTATCGTGTAGCCGTTATACCGTGGTAAAGAGAGATTTCTCATATAATTAATCGAAGTAAAGGATATCTACGTTAACCATCTATTAATATACATATTGCAATTACAAGACTTGTAAAAAATCGAAAAAAAAAACTATTAATTGAAAAAACTCCCGTGAGCATTTCTACAGTTTGTTACAAATAATAACTGAATATATAATATAATGTGTATGTCAAAAGAAAATTAAAATAAAATTCTTCAATGATTATTATACCAAAAATAAAAAAAATATTCAAAACTTAAATCAAATTAAAACCAGTCCTCAACATCATCTTTCCTACCTAATTATTATGTTCATCGAACATTAACTCAATTTTTCAACGGAAAGGACAAACATTTTTTAAGTTTTAAAAATATATAGTGTGTTGATAAAATACAACTGAACTATAATAATATTATCTCAAAATTACCTTAATAAAATACAATCAAAATATTTGCTATATTTTGTTGGCAATAGTACTTACATTTATGTTCCAAAACAAAACTATACTGTCTTAACAAGACCATTGATCTGCTAAACAAAACAATCGTAAAATATGTTAGTACATCCATTTCATGTAGATAATGTTTTTAATGAATGCATTATATTACCGTACTCAGTGTAATATATTATTTTTGCTCTTTCATCAATTTTTTCAAGCTTTATTTTTGGTTAAATTATTGTTTAATATTTTAGCGTTAAATATTCAAGGAAAGTCCATATAAACTTCCCTTGTCAGTTGTTTGTGTTGTGAACATCATAAATCAATTATTGTCGTACTCAAGAATATTGATTATCATATGAATTGTAATTAGTTAGAATTAGAAGTTAGTTTGGTAAAATAATTATTCAACATAAATAATATGTTGTAGAGGTCTTATAGTTTAATAATATTATTTAAGCTAATGTAACTGTGAGTATGAATGTGTAAAAAATATATGGATAATTAATACGAATATAAAGTAAATGTACACTTGTGATGAAAAAAGTTATTGAGAAATGTAACTTAGTATAATTTTAGTTTTTGATGTTTAGTTCTAGTAAGTGATTTGTTAATAATTGATCGATTGTATTTTTTAACTTAGGCGAACTTTAGTCAGGACAGCCATATATAGATTATATAATATATTTAATATATAGTAAAACTGCAAAGTATTGTTATATTTGTTCCAGATTAGAATTTTATAATGAGAAGCAAATAATAATAAGTACACTATTCAAATATACAAAATAATATTCAGAATTTTAGTACTTGTAAACTTTGGTTATTGACTATTCTTATTTTATTTATTTAGGTTAAATTATAGGTGATTACAAATGTTGCAACAGTTGTGGCGTACACGTGCTTTGTTTCCTTTGTAGATTAATTCTTAACGGAAATCGTTTAAAGGGCTATAAGCAAGAAAAAAGTGTGAAAAAATACACACAATATTATCATGGTAAAATAATTTAATTTCACGCTCCGAATTTAAAACTACTGTATGTGATAAAATACCGTCGAGTTCGTTAACAACTAATAAAATACCATTGACTAATGAAAACACTTATGGCGACAAAATATATAGCCATGTAAGGCACGAGTACGACGTATTATAATTCAAAGTCAAATTTAGAACAATCAATTAAATATCATATATTTACAACACGACATTATATATTATATCGTAAACCGATTCCCAAGAGCGAAATTTAACGTAAGATAACGTGAATGATTTCAATAGTCTTTGCGGGATACGACTTCCCCTCTGTGTTGCGTAGTCGCGCGTTTTCAAAGACTAGATATGTACCTAGCACACCGAGCACATCAAAGCCTTTGAAAGTATTGTTATTTGTCATAATAGTATTCGCGTATACCATGTATGTATGTATTTGAAGTAGGTATACCGGAATTATACGACGTCACGCAACGGTTCAAACGCGCAACGAAAACTGTCAAAAAACATGTGACCCTGAAGAATCGCGGCCGAGCGCAGGTATAGAAATCGTTTCATGTATAATACTTCTGACCAGTGGTCGTTATTTGACGGAAGATATGCAATTTAAATATATAATATAATACCATACGTTTATATGTATTATCTCTGTTTTACTTTGATACGCGGGTCCGTCTCTGTATTTACTCGGGTGAGCCGTTTCGCATATACAACCACCGTTGCATTGCAGTTAAACATAAACGCGGTGGATTTCGCGCTTGTCCCGGGTAAATAAAAAGCCCGTGGACCCGACTATTACGAAAACGGTCAGACAATAATGAAATCGTTTAAACAATCGGCCGCAAATCGTGGACGAATGATGCGTCTGTTTCAAATAATTATTCTGCGGCCGATGTCGTGAAAAAAATAATGAACTGTCGGATACTAATAAGTTAACTTTTTCGCACGGATAATAATATTGTGTGTTGCGCAATAAATTTCCAACCCTGTTTCATTTCTTCGGCGTATTATATTCTACACTATTGATATTATTGTACAATACTATTATATTTATCGGCGTGTAGAGTCCACTTAAACATTGTAAGGCGTTCAAAAAAGGCGAAAAATAAATAATAATAAAACGTAACTATTGAGTATATTATTTTATGTTGTTATAAATGATTAACCAAGTAAGAAAATTAATGGTCAATTATTGAGCTTTACTTGAAATATTTTCAGTTTTCGTGTCTTATAGAGCAGTCATGATTTGAAGCGTTTATCATAAATTTAAATTTAAAATATGAAAATCAATGAACAATTTATTAAATTTTCAAACTACTTTAGAACATAAAAATGAGTTATATGTATAAAAAGAAACAAAAATGTGGTTTTTTATTTTTAATCCATAGGCATCGAAACTAGTTTTTAGTACGGTTGGCATTGTATAGTACTCGGAGAAAAAAAATACAAAAGTCATCAATATTCCCTAAAGGGTCTAAAGAATAAGAGCATGTGAATCGTATAATATATTCGTTATCTCAGTGCCTAGTCCATGAAACAAATATTATAGCACAAACAGTTATTAATATTCTTTCAAACAATCGTTTAGTATGAATCTTCATAAGAACTGCTTAAAAAAAAACCACATTATCAACCTTTACAGTACGAGCATATACTACAACAACTTGGGTAAGAAAAAAAAATTTAAATTATTATTCACTTTTTTTTTTGTTTACCAATTGAAATTTGAAAGTATTCTTTTTAATAATTTAATTTTAAAAAGGAGAATAATATCTTTATGAAAATGGTATTATACATAAATTCTGTAAGTTTTGTTACAAACGCTACAACTAATATAATATAATATTACCGTTTAAAGTTTATAAAACAAGTAAAGTGGGATGCTCAACAAATCTACCAAGAGGCGAACAGAATTACTTAACTCGGTTCGTCTAAGCTACAAAATAGTAAACTGTAATTTTTAAATTGTTTTACATAATTTTGTTTAGTTTGTTTTTCCAACAACAACGCGCTCATTTAAATTGGAATAATAACAATAAAAAAAAAAAAAAAAAAATGGTATAATATAATATATCATCACAGTGCTGCATATGAAATTTTTTTAAAAAAAAAAAAAAAACGGAACGAGATTTTATACAAACATTTGGATGATGTGGTATGTTTTTAATCTAATTTATAATTGGTTTTTAAGATTTATTTAATTTATTCGAGTAAATATAGTATAATCATGTACATGTACATACTTTTTGTTTTTAATTCCATAATGTGTACAATAAATCATAATACAAATTGAACATATTATGAAAAATTAAAACGTAAATCAAATGAGGTTTAAGGATTATCAGTGTTCCTAATATTTCACGAAAGCGCATACTATTGTATTTTATTGACTGAACAAAAAGCTTAGTACTCAACGATTGACATAATTAAATCAGATTTTTTTTTTTAAAGTTCCTGCACGAGAATAGAGCAAATAAACAATTGCATACGTTGGTTCCTTCAAATGTGATGTGTTAGTTCCTATACGAATATAAAATGAGATGTATAAGTTCATACACGATAAAAAAGGTGCATAGGTACATATTAGTTCCTACACGGTGAAAAATATTTGATACATGTAAGTTCCAACATGGTGGGAAAATGAGATGTGATTATTGGAATATAATATTATAAATATTTATGTAGTATTGATTATTAATAGATATATTAATATTATTCCTCGTGTTTTAAATGCTATGTGTAGTGCTTTACTTATAATGGTGTATGACAATAGCTCATCGATAAAACTGACGTCTAAATTCAATTATTCTTATTATATATTACTATAATAATGATAATGATAATTATATTTAATACATGAAATATAGCTCAACAATAAATACAAACACTTAACTCTTAATATAGTATAAGTATTAAGTACACAAATACTGACATAAGTAATTTTTGTTACTTACTGATTACTACGTAGAAACATATATTTATATATTTATAATTTTTCCGTCATGTAAGAACTAGGAATTAAAATACGCACCTTTTTTCACAATGTATTTTTTTATCTACTAGATCTCGTGTAGGAACTTAGACTCAACCATTTTATCAAGTTGCATACAAATAATTACAGTGACGTCTAGTGGCTCCATGCAGGTGCTACCAAATTGAATATTAAAATGGTGTATCTATTAAATATCGATGGCTGTAAACATCTCAAATAGTTTTAAACAGTTTCCAGTCTCAAAAGGTACTCAAAAAAAAAAAAAAAAAATTGGATAACGACGGAAAAATATAGAATTTTGTTTATTTAAAATAATTCGTTTCGGAATTGTACGTAAATATACATAATAATCATGTATGTTGTAACTACAATTAATTTATAGCACCCATTTTTAATTTATAATATTATATAATTATTCAAATGAGTTGCAACAAAATTTGTCAAAACCCAGTGACTTTAGTTTTTCATACATTACAGTGTAAAAAATTATGCTATTAGGTATCAATTGGAAATAATATTACAAGATATTATATAGTAACAAGCAGTAAAAAAGTCATCGAATCGATAAGGGTAAACAGGAAGCTCTGCAGGCGGTGAAGGAGTTTTATGGACGACAACGAGTTGCAAAATACTGTCTTATTTTTATATTATATTGTATAATTCATTGAAAATTTTAATTTGCTGTAAAAAAAAAAAAAAAACTCAATAAATTATAATACGAAAAATGTTGTGGTGATGAGATGTATTGGTATAAACGGACATTATTAGTACTGTACTACTGTAGTACTACCTATTGTTTAATTTGTGAACCATGACCACTTTATATGGTTACAAAATAATCTGGTGATAATTGATCGCAAACAATTTGTTCGATGAAAAATAACGGATTAAAATTTATTGTAGACTCTTTTAAGGATAACAATAATATGGGGAGAATTCATTAGTATTTAAGACTATTTAATGATATCGATCGGCACTAATTTAATCGTGATTTTGATCAATTCTTTTGACCAACAACACCAAAACTTATAAAAACTGGTTGTGGATATTCGGGTTTACGTATTGATAACAAAAATATTCGTTAAAAGTGTTCAAAAGTGACTTCTTTGAGTCAAAAAACATGTTTACTACCGAAGAATGAAGAAAAAAGTAAATCAGAACATGATGGTGTACATAAATTATAAAGTATACAGACGACGCAAAGTGTACAGTTCGATGTAAATCAATTCTGTTCCGTCTGTAATGCACGTTTTTTAGGACAAAAATATTATTCTACATTGCGTGGACTATAAGGAAGAGTGAGAGAGAGAGATACGTAGAAAATTATATTTGACGATAATGCCGATGACTGCAGCAGTAAGCTCATCCATCATCGTCGTAATCGTCGTCGTCGAGTAAACACATCATACAATTTCGTTATGATAACAACAACGTGGTATCAACGGGAGGGACAGCGACCACACGATAAGAAATTATTTATGCACGGTTTAAGCGCAACGCGAGCGCGTTTGGTATATTATGTACTATGGAAATTTCTCATCGCTGATCACGGTCTCATCGGATACATTTTAGGATAATACATTTTTATTAACCATGAAAACTATATAATAGTGATAGTTTAGAGCAGCGTTTCTCAACCTACGTACGCACCTCTTCAAATATTTAATATACTTTGAAACACGCCATAATAAACAATATATGTATATGTATATGTATGTATAATATATATGTATATAAATCATGTAGCATCGGACGAATTTTTTTTTCTCGTAAATATATTGTTTTTTTTCCGATTTTTGTTGTACTACAATACTTATACGTATTACTATCGCATTTGTGCATATATTATATTATACAAATCTGTATATTCTATAGTTGTCATTATACGGAAAATAACACTGTATATTTTGCGCTCGTGTGTTGTTTCTTCATTCACATTTTAATGTGTTCACAAGATCTTTGTTGTATACTGATTATTAATAAAGCTATTTATATTGTTGTTTAATTATTTATTTATTTGGGCAAACGCCTTTATGGGCCCATGCAATGATGTACATTAGTTGAATTGGAAAAAAATAATATAAGGACGGACTCTAATTATAGTTGAACAATTATTAGAGTTCCAAAGCACATGAGCTTAAAAGCAACTAGAATAAAATAAAGGGGTATGCTATAATATGGAGAAAATGATTAATAGCTCCATCTCCCTAGCCCTCTCCTCAAATTAGCCATTGCAGGTATGATACATATAACTTAAATAATACACGAAACATCATAAGTATTGTATAGAAAGATTTACAAAAGTACGTTATTGTAGTATATAGATTAAATACCTAATATACCTTATAATATAATTAGAATTTACTAAATAATATTATATAAGATGTAAACTTAATAATGTACATCAAATAACCGTGGATTAGAAGGATACAATTCTTTCATATTGAACAAATCAACATTTTTCAAATCGTTGTATTCTATCTGGTTATTTGTTCAATTAGATTATTATAACCATACAAAAATAGAATGTGCATTGATATAGAATTTCAAAAAGTACGTCAATAAAACTTGTTATCGACTGTTGTTTTTGTTATATACAAACTGTTGAGATCATTTATAATATATACCCACCGGATATAATGGTATATAATATTTTATGTAAATAAGTATTTATCTTATAAAGATGTATCATATAAGTTTTGAAATTATATAAGTAATTTTTTAAGTGTTTAAAATAGTAGCATTATGTTAGAAAAAAGCGATTATTTCACTAATTTTATCAAAAAAAAAAAAAAGAAAATAACCGGAAAACTTGCTCTGCAGTACCCACTACACAGTAAGTACTTGCAAATTTTTTTTTTTTTTTTTGTCATCACGTTTTGAAACAAAGTATTTTGTTTTTATACTAAAGGTTAAAAAAATAATCGGACGGGGACTCGCTCTGCTGTACAGTGAAGAGTGGAGTAGATCTCGTTCATTGAATAGGAAATTATAATGGATGTGTTAAATCTGAAAGAAATTATATTTTCCGTTATTTTTTTTATGGTTTTTTTTTCTCGATGCTTTTGAAAACATTTTAAAATTTTTGAATATTGACTTGTTCACGTACCAATTAGATTCACTATCCTTTTAGTAAAAAAAGTTTGCTATTTTAGGAGATCAAAACACTTTTACTGCTCCAAAAAGTGTTGTCAGACACAAAAAAAAAATAAGTAATAAAAAAAACAAATATATTTGTAAAATGAATACATATTTTATTCCATTTAGAATTTAAAATAAAAATTTTATGATTGGAAGTAAATACAAAATTATAGCACTAAGCAAAATTAAAATCTGCAACTACCGCCTGTAATGCTAAAATGATATACGGCCATATCAGTATTAATTTAAGTACAGAGTTTTTGTACATAGTATATTATATTATAACGTATACGTATGTAATTCTTCATAATCTAATTCACGGGCATTTTCGTTTATAAAATTGATTTAACCATATCTATTGTAAACTATAATGATTACAAATGATTGATAAGTTTGAGATTTTGCTAATGTATTTTCTCATTTTATTTACATAATATATCATAACATCCATAACCAATTTATATTTACTGAGAGAGTGCGGCCTCAAATACCATAATAGCCACCAACTCTTAAATAGTATCTTATGGGCAATTTTTACTTTCACATTTTAAAAACGCAATTTTTATCTCGGTAAGCAATTATACACCGTTCATTTATCAGAAAATCTTGTGTAACAAATAAGGTACACACTACACACACAACATTTAGATCAATACTTTCGGAAAAATTCAAATTTAACTTGCGTATGATGTGTGAAAGTGTAAAAGTGTAAAATAGAATATGATAATGACTTCCTTTTGTTGTTATATACTTATAGTTTAAAGATTACGAAAAAATATAGTATAGTACCTATAATGGCATAATGCATTAGTCGGCACCGTGTGTGTCTACACATACTATAAATATTATATTATGTATATATAGATCAAATTAATATTGATAAATATCGGTTTTAGGTAGGTTTCATCGTTTTATCATCCCTACGCCAAGACAATATTCTAATAATTATTGATATTTCCGTTTACAAAAAAATTTGATATTTTCACAAGAATATTTTTTTGGAAAATTAAAGGACATTTAACCTAAACAGGCCATACCTACATATGTTTTTCCTAAATCAAAATTTCAAAAATAATAGATATATTTTAAATTTTATAAAGGGGTTTGTACGCGTATTTAGAAATCATATTGCTAAGTCGTAAAATTACCCTTTTTATAATATATCATATAAGTATTTTGAACCACGTGCGCTCAGAACCTTGTAAAACTTTAACGCGCGCACACGTATACTTATGTTCAACTCACACGTACATTGCAGTGAGAGTACCATATACTTATATAAGTATACAAATTCGTAGTTTTATAATATTATACATGCATATATGTATATTTAGGGTGTTGCCGAAACAAGGCCAAAACTAACCGAGCCTATGCGTAAACAAAACGAAAAGCCGACCCGTTCGCATGTTATATCCTAATTCGAATAATTCGTATTGCATATTCGTGTGTGTGTGTGTGTATGTGAAACGTACACCCATTGCAGGGCTAGCTGAGAATAAGTTGTCCACCACGAGGTTGACGCCACAACTTTTGCAGTGTAATCATATTCCCTATAATATGTATACTCTATAGTTCGCTTTCGCTTTACCGCAGAAAAACCATTAAGCGACCGGATTCACTGCTGCATTCTGAACTTAATTCTATAAATTACTCGGAAGAACTGGAAGATTATTGATAAAGTAAATTCATATAATCGTAATTTAGATAGAATAAGATATTTTTGTTGGCAGCATATTAATAATGAAATATAACCTCATAAGTATACCGACTGAATAGTTTTTTTTTTTTTTTTAAAAAAAAAAAGAAAACATAAACTTCCAGAATAAAATATTATGTTAAATAAACTCGGATGAATAAAATCAATTAATTTTACTATACCAACCAAGAAATCATTAATTATAAATAAGAATTATATCATGTGACTATCATATACGTTATCCACCACCACATGATGACGTGCCATGTTGCCCATTGCTCCAACGACGATTTACATTGGCGTTGACGTACACATATATTCGAATGGGGAGTATTTATATTTAAAAATCATAGAAATATTTGTCTAACCATTTTCATTTAACTAACTATTATACGTGTGTGTGGTAAAAAAATACCGTAAAGGTTAAATACTCCCCTCGTGTGTAGGCCACTGGCAGGGTGATTGCCACTACTCCATGACCGGTCTTGATAATATTAAATTTATAATTTATGATCAAAATCTAAAACACAAATTATATTATCCGATTAAAAAAGATCTGTTTACTTCAACAGCCGATGGAAGAATGAGAGCAATTATTTCCTTTCGGGCCTTTTATCGTCTCGTCTCCAATTTATAATATAATTCTGATTTGATATTTTTCAATACAAACAAATTTGGGCTGTATTGGTTATAAAATATATAGATAAACGTATCTTTGTGATATATCCCAGTGTAGTTTTAACGTGTCTATACAACATGTGTATCACACTGCCACGTTGTATGTTCCCTTACAAATTATATCATATTTTTTCGAAAAATACGAAGCTATATCACATAAATCATTTTATTGAAATAAAAGTATAATTATAATTACCGAATTTTGGACTACTAACATATTAAAATGCATAACGTTGCCAATAAAAGCAGTGTATTAAAAAAAATAAAATAAAAATATTCAAAGATCGTAATTTTTTTTTTTTTTTTGCCCTGATTATACAATTTTTAAAGCAATATGGGTAAATAATTAATAATATATATTTATTAACTTCCAAAAATATAACATTGTGGGTATAATAAAATTATTATAATTTCCATGGATATTTAAAGATTCAATTAATTAAATTTCCAGTACATTTTCAGTTTTTTATTTATTTATATAATATAATGCATAGCTTAATAGTTAATATAATATGACAACCATTAACTATGAAAAATATATTATAATAGTGCTTGAGAGATTTGAGATTGAAAATCTTTAGTCATGTTTTGTGAGTCCTATCGAACAGCACATAAATACGTACAAATTAGCTTTCTAACTAATGGTATCACTGATATCATGTACACTATTATTTGTAAAATTAATATTTGTACATAAGTTTATTACAAAAAATGTTTTGCCTACAAAAAGAATCGATGGATGTTGATGCTACAAAATCGGAGTGAAGAAACGTACCTATATGAATTACCAATTATTTTTATTAATTATTTGTATTAATTATTTTTAGATTTTAAAATCAAAACTATACATTGAGTACCATTTCAGCAATATTATCTGAAGTTACGATAGACTCGTTAATGACACTTTGCTTTGTGGAATAAGTCTTAACGGAAAAAAAATTCACTCAAAAAAAGGTGCTACGTCTAATGTACCCCTATTGCTTTAAAACGACTCAATTTATATCATACTGTTGACGTTTAATTATAGCCACGTTTGTGAGGAAACTTACATGACCCATATATCGATACTATTTCGTTACTGATGTAAAAAATCAATTCTTTGATTGCAGTAAGACACCAGTAAAATTAACCGGTAGCTTATATCCACATAATTATGTACATAGTGGATCAGTGTATTTTCCCGATAGAAATATCTCCGTAAACTTTCTGAAATTCTATTATTTTAATTTAATCTTAGCCGAATTAAAAACGAAATACTATAATCCCGTATTCACAAAATCCCTTATCAGGATAAGACAAAAAAAAAAAAAAAACAACTTGTAGATTTCAATAAAATTGCAGTTTTTAAAACTTTAATTGTAGTTTTAGTGATATTTTAAAGAATCAAAATTCATGATCCAGTAGTTGGTTTCATATTTTTATACTTATATATCGTGTTGGCTTCAAAGATAAGGAATGCGTATATGGTTAAGTATAATATGACTCTTGGAATAATTTAATATGAATCAAATAAATGTTAACTCACCACGGGTTGCAATGGATTTGCTTATACTTTACTCGTTTGTGCGTCTACTGCAGTACCTTAAACTCTTTCTATTGCTGTGATGAATGAATATACTGAATGGAGCTACTAGTTGTTGAAAATAACGTTATCTCATATAGTGACATTACGATACTACATAATTATTATTCCTGAGCGCATAGGTACGTTTCCCTTACTTACTTCCTTTATTTTATTTAAAAATGTTCATTAGCTTTAACTATAACTCACTATATGAAACCAACTATTATTAGATATTTAATTACGATACTCTAATATTTTCATAAAAACTTGATTCAAAAACTGTCAAGGTATTCTGAAAATGTGTAAAAAAGAGAATGAAAAAATTACTGTTCAAAATCCATTGAAGGGGCAAAATTATGAATTGTGAATATTTTTCCAATGAAAAAACATACTGGGCGGCCACTCCGTATGACGTACGTTGCGTGTATACCCGTTTTTCATGGATGTCTATAGATGTAAAAGTTGTACCTTTAACGCCAATGTTGCGGTAGTATAGCGTAAAACCCCAGTAATATCAAATAAGTGTGATGTGTGTGTGCATCTGTGTATTTGTGTTATTATGGTTGTGTATGGTGCATATACCTAGGCTCAACCTAACTTTGTAAACCATTATAGGCACACCAAGCGTAGGTATTATACATTTTTTGTTAAACTTTCACCTCGCCTGTCGACCGTTAAAATGCTATTGTTTATCCACGCATGAGGTAGTACTGTGTATACGTCTTACCCGTGAACATTATAATGTTAGTAAAATAAAATAAAATGAAAGCCAACGCAGCTACAGTTGTATGGTTTCATGATGGACCAATCCGATCTCTATCCGGTCGAGAAGCGAATGCTACACTTCAAGCTACGCTGTTACGTATGGTTAAGTTAGTGATTCGAACGCAACACATTTTGACGGAAAACTCGTGCAAATATTTTACGTCATAAATAACATGCTCATGAATAATAACTCATTGGGAGAAGCATAATATTTTTACCCGTTTTGACGTTGACATTCAAACAACTCCATAGAAGCATTATTATAAGTATTCTTCATAACATTGTAAACAAATGATGATCAAAGTGAAGCAATCTCATCACGAATTAAGTACATATTACATAACAATATAATATATATGATACATGATGCAAAGATGCGTTTCAGTTAGACCGTGGAAATAGTTATATTATTATACATGTTATAATTGGATTGTTGAATCAGTTGATTTTCTAAAATAACTAGATAATTTATAAAATATCTAAAACATAAAGGAAATGCACACAAATTATATACGCTTCATAATTATTTAATACGTTTCCTATACTTATCGTATATGTTAATTGATATTGTACAATATTGTTATTTTATTGTCTAAAATAATATTATACGTAATAATATATATAAAAATACTGACGTCCTTATTTTCTGTGACGCTAAAATAAGGGATTTAAATTGCGAGCAATGAGAATTTTGAAAAATAATTTGAACTCGTCGTTAAGTCTTCTTTAAATTAATATTCCCATTTTTATTAAATTTTATACCTATTTCACATACCATAAAATTTTTATCTGTGGACTAATATGTTTCTAATTTGTATAATTTTATTTTGTAAAATGTTCGGAAACAAAATCAGAAAAGTAGGAAATCGACTTAGAAAAAGGATACGTCTAAATCCCTATGTTGTGAGTGCAATAGACATAGTGACAGAAAATCATGGCATACAATCCCCTTAAATGCTTATGTATGTTTATCGTGTTAATACAAGATTATTGTTGTATGTATATTACGTGCGTTTATCGAGTGTATAGTTTATTGTGTTATTGTTACAAGATTGTTAATAATTTATTGCAAAAGTCAAAGTTCAATAATCGACTTAGAGTTTAGTAGGTATTGCACGTATTCACTGTTCGTTCATCTTTCTTCATTTTACTTTACTATTATTAAAATTATTTAAGTTCATAATACATTCCCATTAATCCAATTAAATTTGAGAAAAATTAAAAATTAGAATTAAAAATCGTTCATTGATACCATTGCAAACACAAGTGTGCTTGTAGCAAAAGAATATACGCGGATTTTATGATAGATATAAAAATAATAAAAAAGGAATCTTCCCGCGAATATTGGTTATAAGTATATTACGATATTGTAATAACGGCAGTGAAAAATGATTGCAACTCGTAAGTATTCAAAATTCACCGTACAGTTAATTAAATTAAAATGATATAATATAACTAGATCAAGTATGTATAAATAGTTTTTGTATCCGTATATTATTAATTAACTATAGATTTTTTTTTTTCATTTATTGAAAAAAGAAAAAAAACAAAGAATATTTATATTATGTAACATTTGTATAATAAGTAAATTTGATATTTTTATTGAAGCACAAGAGTTATATGACATGAATAATTTTGAGGGTGAATACTGTCTATTGACAAAACCCCTCTAGAATTTAATTTGAATTTATATATCGAGATTTAATTGATCTCTGCACCAGCGTATTTTTAAACGCCGTAGAGGGTTATCAGATAAGTTTTCACTGCCTTGAATGGCAATCAGTGGGTTAGAGTGGAATTTTGAGTAGTGGAAGTGAGAAATTTTGTTGAAAATTTCCATGTAAAATCTTTGTGAAGTGAGTTGTTGGAACCTTATCAGAGCGCAAAGGATATTAGACGGACAGTTCTAGATTAAAATGTCTGAATTAGACGGGTTTGAGAGGGTTTGGTACAACCGCATATCTGGATTCCGTAGGACCAAAGGGTTCTAAGTATTGATTTGTAAACAAGAGTTTTGTTTTTTAAAGAAAGATTTTAATTCAGTATAGAGTGGAGGAGATGGATTCTGTTATTAAGCACTTTTATTTTCCTTTTATATGAGATCCCCAGGTAAGTCGCTTATATAGGATTATGCCTAAATATTTTGATTGTGTCACAATAGGTATTTTAGTTCCTCCAAATAAATAAGCAATAGGAGGGGAAGTTATGGAATTTAATTAAAATATTTAGGTGTTTCATACACTTTCAAGCTAACTCATAGAATAACGTGATCCAACACTTTTGCTTTAATATAATCATGCATATGACATCGAAAAGTTATTTATACACAAATATTTGGGGCTTTAAAATAGTATTGGACGGCTTGGACGGCCAGTATACAATGATCAATATTGATTCGAACTTTATATTGATTTATATTATTAAATAGGTAACTATTTTAATGAAATATATTATACTTACATAAATATAATAGGTAATAGGAAGTTCCTCCCAGTTATCTTCGGTTATTCACCTATATATTATGTAAATTAGAAAATATCCAAAAAATTTTCAGGATTAACCATGTGTAGGTAATATTATGTGTATACAATGCATTATATTATATATAGATATTGTATATATAATGTGTTTTCTTTTGAATTTGTCACAAACACATTATAGCAAATATGTATGTACTACATTAATAAGAATTGTCCAGTGTTCTAAGAATGTATCTCAACTAACAATGGGATTGTTATATGTTCGGGTACCTACCATATGAGCATTATACGGGAATGTTATTTTTTTAAAAGATGTCTGCCATGAATGTCTACACCATCTCCCTGCAGGTCGGAAAAATGTTCTATTTTCTTAAAAACATCTCCTGTTCAGCCTGTTATTAACTTAAATAAGTTTGAAAAACTGTAAATTTCACTTGGCACATTCTGAAAATTGTTTTCCCTTATCAATTGTCAACAACATATGGACCACCAACAATAATATAGAATGGAAGTGAAAACAGTTTAAGTTGAGCAGTCTAGGAATTTTTACGGAATCCTTCGCAACCTGTACATATATAACTAACGTTCGAAAAATGTATTTGTTTTGTGATTCTCATTAGTTATAACCTCATATTAACCTATAAAACCACTTATAAAACAAATTATTTGTAAAAATAAAGTGCTTAATATTTTTTTATTTGCGAAACATTTGTTACCTGTATACGTGTCACAACGTTATTGAGAAATAAAACAATTTAAAAGTTTTAAGATTCAAGCTCTTTGGATAAACATTTTTAAAGTATTATAGAAACTGTTAAAAAATGAATCGAATAATTAACCAAAACGTTTAAAAATAATAATAAACAATTTTTTATGTTTTTCCATTTTTTATAAAATGTATACATTCAATATCTAAATATTATCCAATAATCGTCTAGGCTCAACACAAAATAAGCTTTTATTGAATACATTTGATATACCAATAAACTGCAGTTCAGATTATTCAATAATTATATTCTTTAGATGTTAGCAATGTTTATACGTTTACAGCTGCAGGCTGAAAAATGAACGGACATTGAGTATAACTGACATATCCACTAGTACAAGTGACTTACAATACATACGCGTAGCAAAGTTTACAATAGTGTATAAAAAATTCATTGTTTTATTATGTGATTCTATAATTATTCATATTTTTTCAATACGTAATAAGAAGGCATACATTGTACCATAAGGTTGCCTGCTCAGCAAATAATATAAGATAAGTAATATCCTCATATTATCAAGAGGCCGATTATTTTCGATTGAACCTCGTCATCAAAATATCAAATTTCTCCAATCTCCTTTCTTATAATGTGACCTGGCCCATGTTTGTGACAGGCTGTCCAGGTATAAGTGTCTGTAGCTGTCTAGCACAAAATATATAGACTCTACAGTTAAGATTTCCTGATTTATATGTGTTGAATAACGCCATGATCGCATAATATATAAAATGCAGTCGGTACGGTCATTGAGTGAGTGACGAAAAACAAACAAAAAAAGTAAACCACTGTAACGTTTGAGTAGAAATTATGATCAAATGATTGTATTAAGTTGGGTTGACTATATGCAGTAGCGGTGCGTGAATAAAATTTATGGGGAGATTTAATTTTTGTGTAAATTAATGAAAATTCTTGACCAATTATTCATCCAATGTACAATGTTTTGATTCCATTATTTCAATATTGGATCAAAAACGTTATAAGATCTAATGTACAAGATAATGCACTACACAAATATACGCAACGAAAAACGTGTCGCCCATTGGCAGAGACTAGTCTCCCGGACTCCGTACAGTAACCATTATCGATGCGATTACCCCCGAACTTTTATTTACCTCCTATCTATTAGAATTGAGACTGTCGTTTGACCGTCTCATTCGTTTCACGACGGCGGGCGTTGTCCAACCTTATCGCTAAATCCAAAAATATCATACGTATTCACCCCCCGATGGACATAATATAATACACACACACACACACACACACACACACACACACATATTTATAAATATAGTTGACAATAGTATATTATTTACACATATAGATTACATAAATACTTGAAAATAATTTAAAACAAATTTTTTTTGGAAAGACGCCGTCTCAAAATCTCCTCTGATGCACCGCCACTGACAATATGAACACGATGCTTAGCGGTTTAAAAATGAACGAATGCTTTCTATTCGCTTTAATAACATTTTAATTTAAAAAAAAATCGTCCGATTATAACGAATAACGATAAAGTTATAAAAGTAACTTTGTTTCCCGTTACATAAAGACTTGTACGTGATTTTATATGTAGTATATTGGGATATACAGCACACGGATACCGACAATATATCTAGACCTTTTTTTTGTATAAAAATATCTGGTTTGTAATTTCCTCGGATTCTCAGGCTTTTAAAGATTTTAATTTATACAATATATAATATACTAATCAAACCGTGTCTATTTCCAATTAATCAAATATATTTCACAAGCATAATTTATAAGATGTATTGCAATATTACCTATAGCATTTAATGATTATTTTATTAGTTATTATTAGTTTATTCATACTTACCACAATTTTTTAAAATTCCTAGGCCACTTCAGTCAGCGATATATTTATAATATTTTATTTCTATTTGTATTCTATATTAATTGTATAAGATAATGCTATTCATTTACTGAATTTATAATAGAACTATTAGCCATTTTCAATTCACGATTAAGAATTTCAATTTAAATTTAAATTTCTGTAGTACATCGGATTTACATACTGCGGCATAATGGGTGTAAATAAAAATGAATTTGAACGCCAAATTTCTTGATAGTGATCGTAATTAAACGGTGAATTGGAAAATATGTTTTAAAATTAAACATAAAATCAGCATATTTATAAATCAAATTCCGATGTCTTATTAAATAGGTTTTTGATCTGCAAATCGGCATTAGGTGATGAGAATAAACAGATCGAACACAAATTACGATAAAGCGAAATGGTAATAAAGTACTCACTGTAACGACATCATTGGAACACTATTAATTAGCTTATATCGAATTATAATAATATATACTACTATTCACTACTTAGACCGTAATGGCAAAATGATAATTATTATTCAGCGTATTAGATGCATTAGATCGTTAGTGCCATAAGACTGAACATATGTTATATATTAAAATGATTATATTATTAACAAATATATATAATTTGTTTATTTTGTGGATTCAATAAATTAGTAAATTTTATTTATAAAAATTAATTTTGTCACTATATAAAATATGCAACTTCGATTATGTAAGAATTTTGGATAAGCAAATAAAAAACACGGGTGGGCCTCGCTTTGCTATGCAGTTGGGGGTGGAGTGTACCTCTTTTATAGGATAGATCATTATTACAATGGATTTGTTAAATTTGAACGCAATGATAGATATCATTGTATACGAATAACGATTCTGAACGGAGTTAATATGTTTGCCTAAAATGTGAATATAAAAATATAGTATTTTATATTTAAAATGAATTATAATGAAATTTCGTAAAAATTTAAATTTAAAAGAGTCATAAAATGTTTGTTTTAAGTCAGGTAGAAATATTTTGATATATTTTATAAGGTAAGCTTATGGACAACCTAGGGTTCAAATTTTGAACCTTAAGCATAAACAGAAAATTTTTTATGAATTTTCAACTACAAAATAACTTGCAAATCATCGCGATTTTAACATATTTTATACAAATTTGAACTTTACGGGCTTATATAAAAAAAATTTGAGTGAAACCATCTCCGATATTTTTTAGTTACAATTAGTATAACTTATATTTAATTCTTTAATTCATTTTCAAGAGTTTTTGGACAGCCAAAAAAATTTTATAAATATTTAAAAAAAAAAACTTACAAAAATCGAAAATTTAAATTATCTATAAATAAATCAAAATATGTCAAAATACTTTGAAAACTTAACTTATATAGAGAATGCCAATATAAAGTTTAGTGAAAATTTCAAGTTGTTACGGTTTTTCGTTTTTGAGTTAAAGCATTTTAAAAAGATGTATTTTGTAAAAACATGATTTTCCGTAAAATTTCTCGTTTTTTTTGTAATTTTTTTATCGTTTTTTTCGATTTTTTTAAAATGTATTAAAAAAGTTGTATTTTTTACTCATTTTAGTACCATCTACATTCACTTTCCTTTCAGAAAAGTTGCTGTTTAATAAATTTGAAGTATTTTTACTGCCCCAAACGTGATGACAGACACAAAAATAATAAAATAAAGAAATAAATAAAAAAAAACACACATCATTGTAAAACCAATAGATTCCATCACTCCGTTCAGAATCTAAAAAAACAAAGTCACCATACAACTAATTAAAATGCAAAAATGATTGTCATGTGGTACATTTTGGTGAAAATTGGACACATAAATTAGAGTAAAATAAAATACAGTAATAGTTGTCTGGAAAATGTCTATAATTCCAAATTACATTATCTGTACCATATTTTAGAATCTTATTCTGTAAGAAAAAAAAAATACCAATCATAGTATTTGTATTTCTGTTAGTGTTTGTAAAGAAAATGTAAATTCAAAAGATTTTTAATATGGTGAACAATTTAATAGGTATCCATTTCAACATGCACTTTTACTTATAATTTTACTAATTTCCCATTATTTCAATGTACATATTTGGTAGTACATTTTTAGATATTTTCAATTAATCTTTCGTTATATTCAAAATTTAAATATTCCAATTGATTTCAATAAATTAAGACCTAATAGGTATATAACTATTCTTTTTATTTATACATACATAATAGTTCTTCAGAATATTGATTACAATTTAAAATTAATTATCCAATTGTTTAAAACAAGATGAGTTGGAGTTAATATATATAGTATGAAGTTATATTCTAAGCTCTTGCGTAAACCACAAAACTCAGGTACCCCGTGGTAAAAAAAAAAAAAAAAAATGTGCTTGTCTAATACTTGTTCATAAGTTTTTAGAAATTGTCTGTATATTTTATTTTTGATACTATTGAGAAATATTGAAGTATACATTATCTTAAGATGTATTTAATTGTTAACCTTAATTTGACAACATTTGGGCAATCAATTTTTTTTTTTTGTCGATCATGACATTTACAATTCTTTATTTCACTCTTCTATATTTGTATTATATTGATGGCCAAAATGTTTGATAACCACATAAAACTTAACGAAATATTATTTGTACTGTATTGTTTATAATTCTTTCCGAAAGTATCTACCAGATATTATATTTTAGATTCTGAGTGAAACGAGGAATATAATTATTTTTTTATTCTTTCAAAATGGAAAACGTGAGGCCAAATATATTCAATTCTCGAATGTGAGTGCGTGACAGCTTTCAACAATTTCCAATATAATCAGTAATCACTTATTTACGAGTTTAATATATATGAACTGACTATTATATTATACTACTACGATTAATGTTACATTATGCTTAATCAAATCCTATATGATCAAAGTTACATTGCTAAAACGTTTATGATGTACCCAAACAGCGTGTGTTTAATACCGTAATGTATGGTAAACGTACGGTAAGTTATGAGATATCATATATAAATGCAGGTAGCTTGATTGAGATAGTTAATTTAATGCTAATGAAAATATATAGAATAATGATTAAAGGTGATAACTATCTTGGTATAGGAACTATAAGTCTTTAAACCAACGTAGATGGTTATAAATATATTAATAAACCTATATGTGCACTAATGGAATTTCTGATAGATCGTTTACTGAGGTAACAAAATGACCCTATGATCTAAATTCTAAGGGATGTTCTGAGTAAGTACTATATAATATATTTGTGTTTTAGAATTAGGAGTTATAGCCGAAATCCTAAAAAAAAACTCGAATCTTTATCGTATTTAATACATCCTTAAATATAATATAACTTAGTCTAAAATTTTTTGTGTCTCCCGTTCTACGTGTATATAAAAGTTATAATGTTTCTATAATACTACGATTTAGTTTGTTTTTAGTGCCAAAATAAAATATGATGAATTGCTATACTCAAAACTTTTGACCCCGAAAAGCGTAATTTATAAAATCATAGGAAAACATTTCTATACAGTATACACTCATTAAAGATATACGTAAATCATTCAGAAATATTTGATAATAACTAGTAGCATACGCAGAATACGTTAATAAGAAGGGAGGGGTTACTATAAGTATAAATACTTTTTTCTTTTTATACAATTCTATACTTAAATTAAATTTTTTTCTCATGGGAGCGTTTAATCCTCTCTACCGTTAGTACACTACTGATATACACTCGTGATTTATACACAATATATAGTTATACCTACTTTAATAGATTCCTACGTCATATACTTATATGATTTGTTATTAATTTTGTGTGTTAAGTATTCAAAAATTGAAAAATTCATCCTACCACAAATATCAAAATATTCTTATCACTTGTCAATTGTATAAAATAAAGCCGAAAATCGTATGGATTTAAGTACTTAATAACCAGAAGAATAAAAACATAGATATGCTATTATTATTATATATTTAAACTCATTTAACATTCAATAATAATTGAACTGGATATTTTATTTGTATGGACTTTAAAATATTATTATTTTAATGCAGCCATAGAACTAATTCAAATGCTGCAGTCGCCATTTCAAATGAATTAAAAAGTAATAATTAATCTAAAAATGCTATGATATTTGATTGTTATGAGACATAACAATATTAACAGCCATTAATAGTCATTATTGGCACCAGCTAGCTGTGTTACATTTTTGATATCCATTTGAAAAAAGTATTGATAAACATAAAGTTCGAAAATCACATTTTATATTTTAGAAAATCTTACAAAATTATTATAATTAAGAATATATGGGATGTGAATGGTCTCAACATTTATTGAATATCATATGAGTACGAGTAGCTTAAAATAATAACTAAAAATTATTTGGTTGTAAATATTTTGATAAACTCATCTATGGGCTAATGCAATTTTAGATAGATAATTTACTGAGGATACAAAACGGCCATATGATCTAAGGTATGTTCTGAGTAAACACTATATTCGTGTTTTAGAACTTTGAGTTATAAAACTTTGTGTCATTAAATTACATGGTCAAAAATAAGAAACGTAGAATAATTTATTATCAACAACGTAGTGTTTTATGGAATAAATATGCTTTATCGTAGTTTAAACGTCCACTTGAAATGTTTAAAAATCAAACAATTTTTTTTAGATTCTGTACGGAGTGATGGAATTTATATATAAATGCATTCAAATACTTTTATTCAAATTGCAAACTTTCAAAACTATAGTTACATAATTTTTATAAAACACACATTTTAAGAATCAATAACAATTTTTTTTTCGATATTCTGTATAAAGTAAACACAAAACTTAATGTCAAATACCGTATGTGTGTGTAATGTGAGTATGATATTAACGTAAATTATCAGCAAAAATGTGTAAAGCATTCATAGTAAAACCAACAGCTTTTCTTATTCTCTTCGGAATATAAAATATCAGATCGCTATATTAATATGACTAAATATGAAACGTATCGTCATACATAATATAGAAATTAGGAGCATGGCGAAAACTAATTACTGTAAATATTAATAATTATAGCAAGACATGTACGCTTAAACAGTTTAAGAATATATACATATATACAATATATATATAAATGTATTGAGTACTTAATTGAATTATAACAATGAATAGGAATATTAGGGCAGAATAGGGTTTTAGTTGTTACGGGACGAATAATAATACTGGTGTTCTATGTTTAGACATTTATTAAAAACATAATTTATCGTAGGTACATCGTAGATATATACACATTGTAACTACACATGCATATAAATATAAAATTTCAATATCGTATCGAATTCAATTACTTTAACTCTGAAGTAATAATGGTATTTAAAATATTTTGTATCTTCGATACGTATTTTATGCATAATCGAAATAATATACACCATTACAAAAGGAACGATACAAAACGTATACAGAATCATCATGTTCATTATAATAAGTGATGGTACGAAGGTATTTCGCCCAATTTTTGAGTATTCTAGACTATACATAGATTATAATATTATAGAATCCGTTTAAGATTCAAATTCAAAAGCTTAAAGCCGAGTTAAAAACGTACCTACAATAAATGCTTTGACTGCGATTTTAATACATAATTAATAGCTAATTTTAAAAAATTACTTTTTTTCTTTATTAGACACCACTAACAAAATTATGGTATAGTATAATAATACATTTAAAATATAATTTTTTATAATTTCAAAAATATTGAATTTTATCATAATCAAATAAAATTGATTATATTATTATTACTTAATTTGATATTGTTCATATCTGTTATGTAATCTAAATTTATTTTATTTATTAGTAATGTGTTACTATAGTCTATAATTATTATCATAATTATGTGCCATTGACCTTTGGAGCATAAAATAAATAGTTTTATTATTAAAATCATATATAAAGTTTATCAGTAATATTGTAAATATATTAAAATCGATGGATAGAATTATTAAATAGGTATATTATAATCATAAATATTATTGAAAAATGAACAGCAAAACTATAAATTAATATTTTTTACTATACTATATTTTATAAAATTATTTATCGGGTTATGATTATCATTGAAATAAAATATAATAATACCTTCAATATTTGAAATCCACCTTCTGAGACACAAAATATTGATCTTTTAATTGAGACTTTTTTTTATAAAAGAGTCATCCTGCCCAAAAGTGCGATACATTTAATTTTATTTCAATATAAAACACAAATTTCATAAGAAATTATACGAGTAAAAACGTAGTTAAAAAAATGATACTCGTATTATCTGACGACGGCAAGTTCTCGAATTGTTCAAAAAATAGTTTTTGACAAAATAACAAGGATAAACACTATGACAAAATTGAACATGGATTTTCGTGTTTAGCTACGTTCAGTTACGGTATATTTTATACTAAACAACTGCTCTGAATAGCTGATATAAACTAAATAATGTGAAAAAAAATTAACATAAAGCGTCGAGTAAAAGCGACACCGCACCGTCGGTGTAAACAAACCAAAAATGAACAGCGGTGACGAGTGAAGGACTGGTAAACTAAGAGAGCAGGGACAAATCAACACAGGAATTCAATAGTTTTGAAAATAATTCTTCTCATTCATCAAAAGTAAAAAAAAACGTATATACGACATGGCGTAAAGGCGCATAGGTATTGAAAGTGAAAAAAGCCAAACATTAAATATATATATACATAGGTATATAGAATAACGAATTTGGAGAAAACACACTCTCGTGGGTGATGTGATCTTTCGTTCAGTTTGTTAGAGGTTCAGTTGGAGTCACCATCTGATCCATTGGGAATGCGTCGCGTCGTTGAGATAAACAGCGGGCCCAGTGAGATTTATCCTGATCTACTATGTATTTATATATATACACCTTCCTGTGGTATTTGATTTTGGTGCTGCAAATAAAGTAAAAATGAAATAAATCCATATCAGAAGGGAAAAAATAAAACAAAAAACAAAAATAAGCTTACAAGAAAACAACATTTATTTTATAAATGTAAACATATGTATGTTATACGAATAGAAATTAGACAATTTAAAGTAAAATTATAAAAATTATAATTATAAAATATTATAAAAATATTGTAAAACTAGTATATATTATTGGAGAAAAAAATCACCCGTACTTATTTAATGATTTATTGAAATACTACATTTTAGAGTAGTGTATTACGGTGAAGAATTATCATCCGCCTCCCGAAAATGTAATCTCGGTAAGGGAAAAATCATTGTCAAGCCGAAACGTTCCAGCTGCATTCCTTTCGAGCTTTGCTCTATGTTTAAAAAAAAGATTTTATCAATATCCAGAATTTAAGGAATTTAAAAAGAACTGCCGTCATCATCATTGCTTTTCCATCATTTCTCACTCTACAGACTCGCTTAATTTAGTACAACCCCAAATTATTCTCTACCGGATTAGCCGGAAAATCAGCTAAAACTGATTATTCCTTTGGTCCCATGCGATCCCGTTCCGTAAACAGTAATTTATTACTTATTACGTTACGCGCACTATATTAAAATTAATAGATACTGTTTTAATGAGGTACATGGTAAATAATATTATACAGATTTGATGCCCCGCACACAAATAGTAATATTTTAAAAACAGTACTTTATCCACGCGTGCGGTATACTCGTATATTATATTGTTTTCCACGATGAGTCTTCATTGGTTATACTTAAATACACGTGCGGTGGTCTAATCGAGATTCCATGTGAGGGTGTGGGGAGTGTTTGGAAGCTTTACCCAACTACTCACACGAACATGTAGGTACCTGAACGTAATGGAATTGTATGTTGTATAAAAAAGTAAATGGTACAAACTAAGTCACTTATGTCCTATAACAAGGTGTGTGGCTACTTTGACATAACATTATTAATTTTATTTTACCTATAGTCTACACAGTTTATCATTAAACAAAAAATAAGCGATTACCGCCTTCTCCAAAATGCTAATAAATGTAATCGTGAGCTATCTGGTTTTTTTTTAGATATTACCGTTTTCGTTTTCACAGTTTGCGTAGTCGGATACCGCACGTAAGTAGTATAATATAATATTATATTGTATAAAACGTAGGGGTAAATACGCATGAGATATGTTAAAACTCATCTAAAATTGCATATTCACTTACCCGTTTGTAAAATATTATATATATATATATATATATATATAAATATGGAATACTCTCTTTTTTATTGTTAAGATTATGACCTATTCACCATACAGACCATTTCGCATCCGTTACTTCTATAAAATGTGATAAAAATGTAACCCTGTTATATTATTATTAAAACTTTGGTGTGTGAAATAATTTTTTTTCACTGCTTTAACATTGTTTTAGAAACGTAAAAAAGACTATGGCAGTTCACCTGGAAAAAAATGTACTGGTTATTATAATACTCAGCTAATAATTCAAAGCTTTATTCTAACTGTAGCGCATGTAAACCTGAAAAATAATTAATTTTAAATAATAATAACACATCGTATCAATTATAGGTATTGCAATACATCTCATTATATTATGTCAAATCATTTGAATTGATCGAATAACTATCAGTTTTTCCGCCCGGAAATCTAAACAGTCCTTATTTTTCAGAACTTATGATAGTGAGCGGTGGAGGGAATAAAGCTTTTGTGGTCCTTAATAATGAAAAGCGCTATGTTTTTACCATCTGTAATTATTTATTTGATTAGACGTATTACGATCGGAAAAAAATTAAGATACACATAATTATTAATATTCTTAATATTATTATATCTGCAATGTATATTGCAATATTGATGGAAATATTTGAATGTCAAAATTTTAACTTTTATATATATATATATAGTATAGATGGTTACTGAGTAAGAAGAAATAAGTAAAAACACCATTTATTTATTTAAAGTTATATTATATTAGTTTGGTTATTATAGGACACCTATAATTCCGTATTATACCTTCATGACTATATTTTATTCCTTTAGCGGAAACATTTTTTTGCCTTTCATCTTTTGACTCAATATTATATTATTAATGATTTTATTTATTATTATAAGTATTTATTATACAGTTAAAAGTCGTGAAGAACATATTTTTTAAAATTTAAAATAAATATTATGTTGAGTTATTCTTGTTTGTACCTATTCTCTTTTTCTCGTAGATTTTAGGAAGTACCTATTATTCTTTAACTTTATACATTGTTCTTTATTGATTAATTTTTGGGCTAGGGATTAATATTATTCCACCTACAGTGACCCCCCCTCCCTAAAAATAATCTCTAGTATTACCAGTTATTATAGAAGTAAGCACTTTGAAATAAAAAAAGCGCGCTATCAAGAAGAAATAACGGTCGTGTAAATAAAATAATATGGCCGTTTTAAAAGCTATTGAGTACAAGTTGTCCTCGAAATTTGATAAAGTATAAAAACCACTTAGGACGGTTCATGAGGTTCAAACTTTATTACTGGACTAAAGGTTTTTTGGCATTTTCCTGTATAATTTAATGACCATTGGTTGTGACAATACTTGTGTACCACATGAAATATTAAACCGCGTAAACGTTGAACGTTTGGATAAATTTATCGACAGAACCAATTGCATATAACCCCACGAGGTTTTTGAATTGTATATAAAAAAAAAAAATATAATAATCAAACAAAAGTTACTTGGTCACGATCACAATTAAAGTTTTACCGTTCTATAAATATATACAAAATAAACATATTTTTAAATACAAATATATTTTAACCATAGAATGTGTTTTTTCTTTTTTTAGCTTTAACAAAATGTATAGGTAATTTCTTTAAAAGTGTAAAAGTTGATAAGTGTTATCGATGCAAGTGCAGTGATAGAAAATAGTAAATATATAATATTAGAGAAGCTAAATTTCGGAATAACATAGAAGTTAATCTGAAAAAGATAAATCAAATTATAAACTTTTAAAACTTATAAAACCCGTGTAGGTTAAACTTAAGAGTGCTGTTTACGGGGAAAAAAAACCAATAAACCTAAAAACCATATATGAATATTTCTCACACAATACTCTCTTATTTGAATACCCACGATCACAGACAGTTCTAGAATTATATACTGCATACTACATACTCTATATTATTTAGTCATTACTATTTTTGTTATCATATAGCGTAGATACTTTTCATCATCGACATTTATCTAATATCCTTACATTGTAAATGTCTCAAATTCTCAAGGCATAATAATGTATAATATATAAGTAAACTAATAAATAAACCTATTATATCAACTAAAATGTATTCAATAATTTTGCTTTATTAACTATAAATTGTAACTATGTTAATTATGAGCGAACTTTGTGCATAGTTTATTTTGTAATGACACAGCGACCACTATAATACGACATTAAATACAATTTGGGGGTGGTTTAGGGATAGTAGTGGCAAATAATAAGCTAAAAAATATGATAAAAATACTACTAAGCAAACCTAAAACTTTCCCATCGGAAAATCTATTCAAATAGTTTTTAATGTCCAACAACTATTGCAATAAAATGCTCTATACTACATTTTCAAACTAAATGTCATCAACAATAAAGCAAAATATACAATACATGCAATAAAAATAACCTAATGGTTAAGACATATAAAACATTAAAATCAAGTAGACACTTTGTTAAAATAGGATTAAATCCTCTAAAATAACTTTCCACAATACAAAGTAAACTTTAAAAATTTTAAATAATTGTTCAATATTTTATATTAAGTATACTTAACTAGTTATGTTTGTTTCAAATTATTTGAATTTTTTCCTATTCTATATTTTTTTTTATTTCATTATGTACTAATACTAACACAATATTTTAAGATATCGCGGGATGTAAATTAATAACACAACAATCAATAAAATGTTCATATACATGTAAATTATTAGGAAATCGAATAAACCGACAAAATATTCAGCCTAAGGGGTGAATTGGGCCAAACTAATTTGTATTTTGTTTTTTAATATTAAAACTATTTACTATTTTATTATATTATATTTATAATTGTATTATATTTATATTATATTTATATTTACATTTATTTATATTTATTTTATTATGTTCGTCATATTTTTGAAAATATAAAATAAGTAATCTTGATATTACTGTTCAAATTTCTTTATGTTGTGCAAAAATGCTGGGCTTGAAATCGATTTCAAAATTTCTTAAAACATCAAAACTAATTTCAAAATTCAAAATTTGTTCAATCATTAATTATAATCAAGGTTTAAATTTAATTTCAAAAAAATTAAAATCGATATTTTATATCAAATGGTAATCGATTTTCAAAGTTTCAAATTTTAAGTTCAACAATATTGAATGGCTTAACATGAAAATATATTATTTATTATATTATATTATTAATGGATTTAAATATCTCTATTAGTTATACTTCACCGACCGCTATATTGGTTACCTAGCTATATTATATTTATTTATATTCATAAAATGAATGAATAGGAAAGCGTTACTACACCCGTCTATAATTTGTACCGAACCTTGTACGGCACGGTGTAGTGTAGTGGGAACCCAGTTTTATAATCAACTTTTGATCGTGTGGTTAAAAATTTGGTTACTGGTTACCCATTTTAATAATTATTTAATACATTTTACGAAACGAACAAGGGAGAAAAATTAAAACTGAAGCGTACACGAACGACAAAAACGATTTTAAAATTTTTATAGTATCATATTAGCTGATTGTTATTCAATTATTTTATTAAATTTGATATTTACCATTACGGTTGAACAGTTGTTACAGTAGGTACACCATACACGGCACGTCATCGTTCGATACGGCACGCGCGTAATAGTGTAATAACAAGAATGGAAAAATGACATAACCGTGTTTTAAAAACTTAAAAACTTCAAAAATACCGTGGATCATTGAAACAGGCCGCAATTTACGACAATTAAAGTCGCCAACCGGTCCACATGATACCATGATAAGTGGAAGACTTTTGTAATCTTTCGCTGTCTTTGGTGCTGCCGCGCGCCGTACGCCGTACGCGTTTGTCGTATTTTTGCCGCGTCCATACCGTGATCATTCCATGACCGACACGTACATCTCTTCTATTCCCTTGGCGCCGTCTCGCCACCATGATTATTTTTCATCGTTTTGTATCCCTCGTTTTCACACCCGCAGTCAGGCAACAAGCTTCGTTGCTCATGCGTTGTTCAAAATAAATTACGTGGCATAAATAGTTTCATTTTGAAACCACCACTGCCATCGTTCCGAAGCAAAATTGATAACGATAAGCAAAATCAAAATGTTTTATTTGAATTACCTACAAGCATTGAAAAAATGTTAACAAACGACCGAAATCCGAAAGGGACATCTGCAAAAGACTGGTAGTCGTTTATTATTATACGTTCACGACAAAATCGTACCCAGCGATGAATTTACCTGTGATATGTTCGCAGGTAATAAATATTAACAAAGTAAATTAAATCATAACGATCGAAGAGAACGTGTCAAAAATAACAGCTATATGGTATACAAGAATGCACGACTATAGAACCTGACCTATAGTATTGTTTCATACTGTAGATGAGTTATTAAAACGTGACAGTACAGAGGGTTTCTCGCACGTTGTCCCCAATAGAAAATTTCGTCCTATAAATATTTCTGAATGCTGATCCTCCCATATAATTACATCCCGGTTTTTTAGGTCTTCGTTTATTGATATTCTTCGAACTTTGAAAAAAAAAATCAGAACCTGTCAAAATCAGATTTTTTGCATTTACAATAGTAAAATTATAAATATTTTATATTCAAACAAATTTTAGATACCTATAAAAATTTTTAATCACCAAATTGAATGCAGGTGATTACTAACAGAAAAAACAAAGTTACATAATTTGAAACATAATCGTATAATTAATTTTTGATAATACTCATTAAATTGTAACTATTATAGTATATTCAACCAATAACCTCTTTTCTAAAAACCTTTTTTGTTAAAAAAAAAAAAAAAAATCAAACCGTCAAGATAGAAAAATATTTCAGATATTTGACAATAGTGTGAAATAATAATTGAATTTTAAAAATAATTCGTAAGGTTGAGTGCTTCAGAAAATGTACATAAAAATTTAAAATAATTGCAATTCAAAGTTTCTGTTTAGGGTAATAAAAGATAAAAGTTATTTGTAGCAGTGACAAACATAGAATAACACGTTGTACACGTTGGTTATTTTATTGCTAATTATACTAAGTGATAATAATAATATATGGACATATGGCATAGGTAGAAGAGATAAATACTGTTAGTCTATACAATGGCATAAAAAATATAATCTGTGTTTTTTTAATAGAATTTTCATTTAGTCGTATCAATCATCTTCTATAATTACATCAAGTAGCTGATTTTTATTTAACCTTTACTTGCATTTTTGTATTATTTGTGATATGAATCGTTCATCATATCTACATATTATGTTTTAGCCTAAATTTATGTCATGGTTATAGACAATTTATATTTGTGCAAGTATTCCTTAGTTTATTATTTTATTTTCTATTGATTTCAAGTAAATAAATAAATACGTATAAACTTATTAACTATTCAAACATTTACGATACGGCATGGAAACGGTTTACTATACGTGTAAGACAATAACATGTGAAATTCATGCGATATGCGCTATGTGTATTACGTTTATATATTTGTATGATAAATCACATGTCGCATCTAAATACGGCTATACTACATGACGATACACTTCAATACTTCATTACAGCACGTATGTCTAGTTGGGAATTTCAGGAAAACGGGAGTATATTTTGAAATTTCTGTTACAGATGTAAAAAAAAGTAGGTGAAAAATTGTATTATTCAAAACAAAATATGTAAATTATAATAATATTATGCTATTCAGATGGTTATGATTATCATGGTCATATCTTAAAATTAATTACCGTAAAATGGTACTTCTTTTTGTACGGGTATTTATTCTTGAATTCGATAATTGTGCGGGATTCGTTTCAACACCTCTGGAATCCAACTCGTGCATAAGATGAAGACATCGGACCATCGATCGAGGCTATTGCAGTTTAGTGAAAAAATGGTAGAAGAGATACCACTACAAACGTTCTGAGCTGCGGTTTTGTCGACAACCTATGTATATATCGGACGAGAACACGAGGTGTATGTTACCGTTTCAGGAATATAGATATACAAAATGGATATAATCATCCTTAGGGAAATTTATTTGAAGACTTTGGACACTATATTAATGGT
Source organism: Chaitophorus viminalis (assembly GCA_025469195.1). NCBI lineage: Eukaryota > Metazoa > Arthropoda > Insecta > Hemiptera > Aphididae > Chaitophorus > Chaitophorus viminalis. Next base: position 96,570 of record JAIPRK010000918.1, read on the forward strand.
ATTATAGTATTACATATGGATTATGTAAAAAATTATTATAAATTAATATTAATAATATCATACATCTGCACCAGCTTTCAACACATCGCAAATTCTCCGACTGCGGATACATTGGCGGAATCGGGAGCTCGCGCGGAGAATAACACAAACCACATCTCAGATCACTCCGTAAGAGTAAGTATCCAACGCTCTACCAGTATGCCCACGAACTTGAAACTATAAAATATACCTATATAGGTCAGGTTTTGTGGCACGGTTAATACAATATGTTTAACGCAAATTATATTGTTCTCGAAAATTCGTTCCGTTTGCTAAAATACGCGTTCGGGAGTTTTATACAATATATTCCAGTAAACGTATCATAAATGTATGTACGCTAAGGTTCAAGTGGAGAAATCGAGGGAGAAATGGTCATTGTAAAACACTAACCGGGTATCGTATACAATGTGCGAATTGGCCATATGGATGAATAATTATATAAATATAAAGTAGACATTTCTGTGCAGTTCTGACAGCGCCAAGTGGAAAACATGTAAAATAAGCTTAACATTTTAAAATAATAAAATATTGAGTTTTAATGTAATTATCATTATCAGCTTCTAAAGGCCAATTCTTGTTGCTGTAGCCAATCATGTCTGTTATATTCCATCCTCTTGAGACTTTAATTTATATATTTTTATATGTCACTATTATATGACATTTTATTTATATAAAAAAAAAAATCAAAAGTCCAATAAAATAATAATTTAAATGCATATGAAAAATTGTATAATACTTATACTTATTTATTTTACACGTATTAACGAGTTATCATTATGGTATTTGGAGTTACATAACAAGCAAGTAACTTTACATTTACACTTCGTTGTGTCATTTTTTTTTTTTTTGGAACAAGGGAAGTAATCTTAACTTTGGCTTCATGAATTACAAAACGTATTTACAACTTCTCTAAAAGATAGCTCAACTTTATTCGGTTAATACCTATAGAAGTCGATAGAAAGTATCACAATAATAACTTTTTAAAATAGGTTTATACCTAATTTAATTTATATGTGTCATAAATAATATACAATGGCCGCACCAGTTTTAATATTTTATACTATGCCCCGTAGAAGTTATATTAAAATGATTATTTTATATGGAAAAATAAATATTTAAAATATACATTTCCCAACTATTCGGTGAATAGTATACAATGACCAATTTTTCCAACTTGGGCCGTAATATATGTTAATATCACGGATACCTAAATGTCCTAAATGTATTATTAATACGGACAAAATTAAATGAAAATAACGTTCGTACGTAGGTATACTTATAACGCGCAAACAATATAGTAATAAAAAAATATTATCAAGTATCAATATTTACATTTGTATTTATCAGTTATTTTGATTCATCTCAATTATTTCTGATAATAAGTCAACAAATTAATAGTGTTTAAAGAGAATTTAACACTTAAAGTTAATAACAAAATGCGTTTTGTTCTAAACAGCTTCATAATAGTGAAAAAAAGATGAGAACAATTTTTACTATATATAATCTCACCAGAATACTTAGATATTCTAGATATTTATATTTTACATCTGAAAAAACTTCAACCTTTAATTATTATAATTATAAAGCTGTATATACAGTCGGGTTTTCAAAACGCATCGAGATTCAAATTAATTATTTATTAATAATGCAACGCTTGTTGTTTGGCATTTATTAATTCGTGATATTTTTAATTCAAAGTTGAATAATTATGAATATAATACTATACATATTACAGGCATATAACATCTATTATATTATAATAATATATTGTTTAAAATATTTCGAATCGAACAATAAGAACGATCGTCCGGTCATATTTTAATTTTGGACCGCACGAAAGGAGATATTTAAACAAAAATATATTTTCCTCTATGTTTAATAATGGTCATATTTCATCTGATGAACCATTCAACAAAGCTATTAGATGACCGTTTGAAAAATAAAAACCACCGGTTAAAAATTATATGTTGAAGTTTAATTTAATTTAAAAGTAACTTTTTTGTTGTATGAAAAATTTACATAATATTAAATTGGCAAAACAATACAATTCTATAAAATATTGTATACAGTTGTATAATAACTATATATTTATACATAAGCTCAATATAATAAAGTTATAGTAATAATAATAAAATATTTAAAATTGTATATGTTATAAATGTTATAATTTACAATCATTGATAACATGACCACGTGTATAGATAATTAAATAATAGAACAACCTCGTCCTATGTATAGGTACCAAATTTAGAGATTTGAAATTTTACACAGTAAGTCCTTATACAACATACAGGAAAGAAAAATTATGAAAATATATTTCAAAATTCGTCCTTCTAAGATGGTTAAAAGGGGTGAAATGGGAATAAATCTACTGAAATAACCACTGAAACTATGAATATGAAACGTGGTCAGTAATTTTATTTTATAATTTAGAAAACCACTGCTATACTTGATTGAATACCTTTTAACCTCATTTTATTTGCATTCATATAATATCATATTACTGAGAATTAAACCCCGCGTAACGAAGGCTAGTTATATTGTAACATAAAGGTCTATTAATTGAGTGCAATACATTAATGATAAATAGTTGTACGATACGACATGAAAATAATTTGATAATATTATGACAAGTAGTGTGAGTTTTTATACATATATACATTTATGTAGGTATTTTATATTTTTTAAATTGTACTATTCTATAAATGAATTAGTTAAACCTGTTTAAAGTTGAATAGTGGCATTTTTTTTTTCGAAAGAGTATTCACGTGAAGAAGAGGAGAGAAGTCGTGCAGTCGGAAAAGTGTAAAATAGAAAAAATACTTTATTTTCTTGTGCGGATATTATGAATAAAAAAAAAATAAATATAAAACCAAAAAATAGTGAAACTCGATAAAAATAAATAAAAAGCAATTCTTCGAACATTTTATATCATTTCCGTTGAAGACTACACATACTCGTTTGTCAAAACATATACGGTTATAAAAACAAGATGAAAATAATACAAATTATACATTTCATCCCACCCGACAGGTGTACCTACAATATTTTATGCCATACGTATACCTAATATTTTTTACAGTCAACGCAGAAACGTGATTAAATTTAAATCTCATAACCACGCGCACATTTAAAAAAAAATATTCATTTTTTTCACAGTATAATATAGTTTGAAAAACGTGTAATTCAAGGCAGAGTATTAAAAAATGAAAAAACACCTATTTATATGGCCTCGATATTAATAAGGTACAACATATTATTCCAAGTCATAACGTTAATATATTATTGTATTATTGTAGCTTTTAAATGACAATAAAATAAATTGAAATAATAAGAAAATTCAGTTTACACGACGACGTCGGGTTATACCTATAATTTTCTAGATCGACATTTGACCAACGTTTCTTGAAGTATGAGTCATAAACTACTGGTAGATTAAGAGTCAGCTTTTAATGGATTGCAAGGAGTTTTGTTAAAAGTATAGATTCTAAAAATGCTACGTTTTTTAAGCTGTCGTAATTATTACGACGGGAATTATTGCTTCGTCGTTATTGTAAGAATATCATGATACTTACCTAATTATCTAATCAATTAGTGTTTTTTTTTTTTTTTGTATAGAACTACATTTTACCATATACATGTTAAACCATGTCCGAAAAATGATTGAGAAATATTGTCGTAGACTATAAATGTAGTTCGAGTGCATTTGTAACATACATAGCATGAACGTTGTGCGAGAGAGAGATAATTTACAAAAATATAAAAATTATTGGACTAAATTTTTTTCTCTTGAACTCGAGCTCAATAATATTGCATTAAAGATGGTTATGTAACTTCTGAATATAATATATCAAATGGGAACGATTCATTTATTGATAACCAAAATAGTGTACGGAAAGGAAATAAAATATGATGTAAGCTCGACTTCGCTCAGCTCCGCGATGTAATCATTTCTAAAGAGCCACCCGGTGACGTATATTTTTCCTTACATAATAATAATACAATGACCATATGTTGTCATATCACCCATTCCGAAAAATTATAATTGTAAATTGAGTACTCTTACGTTTAGTTCACATTTCTGATGAGACCATTAGATAATTATTGTAAAATAAAACTATTATAACTTTTTGGTTCCCTCCTATTTGCCAAACTATCCCTGGAAATGACTTAGTAAATAGCCAGAAAAACAAACGAATTGATACATATTGTTTTTTTTTTTTTTTTTAAACGTATTTCAAGCTTACACTATATAGTTATGAAATCAATTGACACTGACATGCGGTCGTCGCATAAAGTGGACAGAAAAGGTCAAAATTCCAATACATTATCATCGACAAATAACGTAGTCCCTCCTCTTGTGCGGACAATGCATAATGGTACAGGTATATAACTCGGTATAATATTATCTTAAATTCATAATACAACAAATTATAGGTACTCACGCGTGCAGTAAGTAATACGGTCTTTTTCGACGATGCTGTGAGCACGTCTTGCGAAACCGTTCAAGTGAGACGAGTGAGCGTTAAGTCCGCGGCGGTCAATGTGCTCGACCGTTTAAACGCGACGGGTATACAGTACGCGTGGGTGGGCAGAGTCGGGACGCGTGTGAACGATGTGTACAGCAAGTCGTCACTGGGCTCGCGAACGGATATCGTCACCGAACAGTATACGCGCACACGTGTACCACGCAACGAGTAGTCACACGGAATGCGGCTACGGCGTATCTGGCGGGTGGGCGCGCGCGCGTGTATGTGCCGACGGCAGCGGGCGAACGGGCGCCGCCGTATTATCGCGAGTGAGGCCATACGCGCGCCACGCGGATCGGGTGAAAAAAAAAATAAAACCGCGGAAAACGAAAAGTTAAACCGGTAATAGATAATAACATAATGTCTTCCGATGAATTCGAGCGCAGATTATTATAATATTATTATACACTTATAATGATTTGATGTGTGTATACCTTACTCCATAGGTGAACATCGGGGGGGGGACTTAGGGTAGTTTAGCTCCCCTAAATATTTTTATTCCCCCCCCCAAAAAAAAAAAAAAATTAAAAAATCGAAACTTTATTTGAAATGTTATTCGTTGTTTTTATAATTTTCTGTTCGTTATATTTTACACTGCATTATAGGCCTCCTAAAAATTCAACTAAATGTCCGCCTATGCCGTGTTCTATATCCGTATTCGTTATTGGATATGATATTTAGTTGATAACTTACTAATGTTCGAAATGAATGTTCTAGAATCTAGAATCTATAGACAAATACTGCATAACGTACCTGTGCTCACTACTTGTATCTTGTAAAATTATTTTCTCTAATTGGTCGAACTATGCGGTTATATCGAAGAGTATATTATACCACAAGGACGCTGCAAGGTATCTCATTTATTGTAAACACATTACTGTATAATAACCAAAAACTACCATGAAGTAGAATATTTACTACTCCTTTACTGTATGGTTAATTATACCTATTTCATTCAATAATTTATTAGCTATCGAAAATTTGATTACCGTACATTTATCACTTGGGTAACAAATGGAAAACTCAGAAGGTTCAAAAATGTGATAATAATATGCGCAATACTAGATGAAGTCTCAGGGACATCCTGATATGTGTTGAGAATAAGCTACTTTCTCTTTCGTAAACTTATTAACGAAAACATGTTGATGTTATTAAAATGTTCATGGGTGCTAATGACCGGTCGAGTGACTTAATGAAATCATCTACTCGTAAAGGCAATTTTATACTTACATAATATTTTTTTAGTATTGGCTTTTTGAAACATCTATTTATCGTTACACATTAGTATAATCGAAGATTACTTCAGATAAATATATTCATTTTATTTCTATATTTACCGATTAATAAATTAAAAAAAAAAAATACCTAGTTATTTAATAATGTATATGAGCTATGAAGTTTGAATTTAAAATGCAAATATAACAAAATATAATATACTGATTACACTTGAAAAACAGTAAATTAGGTATGTAAAACATACATTTGTTATTATACATACTATATCGACTTCAACTAACTATATTGTATCACGAAATAAGTTTATAAAGAACTATGCTATGTTTTAATGAATATTATAAAACGTGCGAAAATTCGTGATTCGTGAATATTATATAAAGGTCAATGGTAATGAGTAAATACAAATATATTTTTAATTACAAACGTTAAAAAGAAAAAAAAAACTAAAGTAATAATTGAATTTTCATAAAAAGATATAATGCAAGTTTATGCTTCATATTAACTAAAATCTATTCGGAATTATCAAAAGTATATTATTATCCAGATACACATCAAACCTATACGTATATTTATACATGTATATTGAGTATAAATTGAACAGAAAAACACCATAAATCTGTAATTATTAAAATTCAAATGTGGAGGATAGGCGTATAAAATTGTACTTAATTGAGTTTAATTTTAAGGTCATCATGCATACTATATCCAAAATACTTCTGGCCTCCAGGTCGTCTCAAAAGACGATGGCGTAAAAACATCTTAAACTAATCATTAATTTTCATGTTCAGAAGGGTTCTATCAATCGATAACCTCTCAACGCCCTTATCAAGACACTAGACACTCAGCTATTGTAATATTTTTCTTTTTGTTCAAAGTTCTTTTATTTATATACTTTTTTTTTTTTTTTCAAATACAGATGGTACATTTTCTAATAAAAAAACAAAAAAATAAGGTAACTGGATGAGTTATATTTGGAGTTACCAAGATCCAAATTATTAAAACGGTAGCAAAGAGAGATCATGATCAACCTTTTACTTTCTTTTTTCCTAGTTAATGCACGTAAGAAATTCAGTAAATCATTGTTTTTAAAAAGGTACACAGGATCGATATAAATTATATAATACCGAATCAAATTTGTATGGTTTCATCCTGATTTTTGGCAATACATCTAAAAACTTATACATTATTCCAGATTACGAAAAGAAGGAAAGAAGTTTTTTTGGAAACTGTTGAAAAGTTTAAAAGCCCTTTCGGTTTTTGACAAAGATCTCTATTTACCGCTGCAGCTATTTTATAATACATTAATAATGTCTCTGAGTTGTTAACTTAAAAATCGTTAAAGCGGTAAAACGTCGAAAACGTCGGATTAGCGTTCGATGTCTATGTCATATGTGTAACAGGCCACATTAAAACCTGAGCAGCCACGATACTGTCTCGGAAGTGTCTCGGATGGGAATTCGATTTTGTCACAAATTAGTTATCACGTAATTTTCTTTGTGCGTTGTTACTGAACCGGATGGACGGGCCGTATCTGCAACAGACTGTTTTTTTTTTTTGATCTCGCGTACACGCGTTTTAAATGCACAATTCATTGTATTGTTATTATACTAAGTATAGCTAAGTCTTAATACTTATCATATTGTTGCCGTTTTGAGATCCGAATACGAGCGATACTGTGTCACGTTAATCGAAAGAAAACTTTAAAAATTAAACGCTTGTCGGCCACATATGTACACGTATATATCGATTATGAATTGCATTGATTCGGCTTTGCACCTCGGCCCGAGTAGGTTAGTAGGTTTCCTGGCAAGCATGAAGGGAGCATGAAGTTCCGTACAACGGGAAGATACACATATTTTTAAACTATTTGCATGCAATTATTATACGTATAGTGCGAAAAATATCCGGGGATGTTGAGCTACCCCTCCCCGCGAGTACGCGTCGGAAGGAAAAAAATAAAAAAATAAACGAAAGCAATACGGTTGAGAAAATTACGAGGCGACAAACGCCGAGCGAAACGTATAATAGTTTTTAATTAAAACTATAAGGAATATTGTATACATGTATATTACAATGAGCGTGCGACTTATGGCCCGCAGGTGTTCACACTACACATAACTTAAGCGTCGGCCAATTATTAATGTGCGCACGGCATCCCGTCCCCGCGTACCGATCAACCCGTTCCTCACACCCGGCTTCGGATAAACATGCTTTACCGTCATCGCGGTGGAGTTAAAGGTAATGAACAAATGGATGGGTTTAGGTTTGATACGCGGAACTACTACGTGGCGTGTGCCCGAGGATAATTGCATTCGGTCCAAGAGAAATGGCGTTTAATTTATGCGACCGAAACGGGGTTACTTCAGTGTAAGATGACCATTGACCACCTAAGATTTCAAAATGGATCGAGAGTTATTATATTTCACGAAAATACTATTATGCTATATAATTTTACAAGTACTTGGTAAATGTAAAATGTAAAAAAATATATTTCATGAAATACAGCTAGGTATGTGTAATATACATTAAAAAAATTAATTACAAAAAAATTAATGCACTCAAGTTTTGAATTAAATTATGCACAGGTTAACCTTAACAGGTTGACCTAAAACTTTTTGTTGCTCATTTTTATATATATATATATATATATTTATATATATGCATTTAACTAAATTAATCTGATAAAACATTTAATCAATATTATGTAATCGTTTAAAGAAAATTTAATTAAATCCCAATCAATAATAATGCTATTCAATATACAATAGCTTTATTGAGTTAAATCATGTTTTGTATATATATGGAGCATTCCTTCTGGTCGAAATCGTATACAGTCACGAAAAATAAAAAAACCTAAAATATATGTGATCAACAATTCATTTTTTAACACAATACAGAAAAAAAAATTCGAAGCATTAGAACTCAGGGATAATTTTACCTACATCAAATTAAAAGGGCTCACATTATAAAAAAATTGAAAGGCACTGGCATATGGTATATGGACCTGGGTAACTGTATATTATATAAGTATAGTATATTAAATGATATTTTACTATTTAAAATTTAGTTTTTTAACATTTACTCCCAATAAACCATCTTCAAATATTTTACCGTAGTATATATTGATTGAATAAGAGCTGCAGTCAAAAATTGACTACATGTAGTAGTCGAGCGTGCGTGCATTAATTTCAATTTTTCGCTTCTACGAAGCTTATATAAAAGAGTTATATTTTATTAAGAGCCCACGATGCACTATATTATTATGTAAATAATAAATAAGACAGATGATAATATGTATAGAATAAGGCACTTTTTAAGTTATAAACCAATTTCATTCAGAATACCGTGAAAATCCAAGTAAAAAGCAAAGTCATCGAATTATGATAAAATAATTAAAATACTTTTTTGAAAATATACAACAATTAGATTCAATTTTTTCGTTATTCGGTATTCGGTATCTTGTTTTATATATTTCCAACATTCAAAAATAATATAGGATTACGATTAACAGCTACCCATACAATATAAATTTAATAGTCTATAATTTACTTTAGTAATAAAGCATAATATCGCAATGCCAAATAAAAGTGAATTTTTCGTATTATAATATGCTTACAGTAAAACAACAACTTTACATTTTTGTTGTATTATACTGTGTGTAGAAAAGTATAATACTAGCGTTTTAGCTTATTAATTTCATTTTCGATTTGTTATAGTTATAAAAAATAGTTCGGTGAAATTACAGAAACAACATTTAAAACACGTGCGCGCTAATGCTATACATCTATATTATTCACAGTTTACTCCTCCTGATCGTGCTGAACTACATATTTATAATATAACTAGTTGCAATATACCCAACTTCATCCATGAAAATGAGCGCTATTGGAGATTTTATGTTACAACTACACCAAATATATCTGTTAAAAGTTTTAACTTAAAAACTGTTTAAAATGCCATGCATGGTTACATATCAGTATATAATAATAATAATAAACGCATGTTAAAAAAAAATCTCTGCTTTAAATCAGTTCTCGTAAATAAAAATAATATTTTTATTATAGTTAATAACTAATTTATTCTTTTTTTTTATTGGACTAAATTTATGGCTAAAACCTGCTTCGTTATAAACTCTTTAAAAACCTCATGACAATATTGGGGTAGGTTGTTTTGAAGGATAAAGATTGTCTTTCCTCGTCCCTTAAGGATTTTCACGGTGAAACCGACAAACTGATTCTTTAATTTGATCCCCCAATATTTAACGTTTTTGAAATGCACACAGTCAGTACCGAATTGCATTCCAATGCTTCAATTTGCTGTAAATCAAGGGCCATCTTCGTTATTGGCGAATATCTATTCTTGCATCGTAAAATGAATTTGCGCGATCGACAAGCGCTTTAAAAAGTTACCAGCTAATTTTGTCCTAGATTCACTGTAAAGTTATTATAAGTTGAAATAATATATTATATATGTATTGTTCTATGGACTATGACTGTTAGTTAATCAATGAAAAATATAATTAATAATTTAATATATAAATAGGTAGGTAAAATCACCCATTAATTTTAACAATAGATTAATATTATTATCGCATAATACTATAAATATTGTATCAGTGTGTTTTAATTATAAAAATATGATCTCTGTTCAGGCATTTATCAATATTAATGATAAGGCATTTATTTATTTATGTACGAATGGGATGAACAGAAATGCTCTCCACAAAGCACCCTCAACGTAGCTCTTACTAACATTTTTTTCGGCTTATTAACAGTAGATATAAATTGTATCGGTGTTGTTAAATAGGTTAGGCATCCTTACTCGACAGCGGCTTATTTTAATAAAAATAAAACTCTGAACCCGATTATATTATCATTATGTAATATATATGTTATCAGATAGATCTTGAAACTTTATTTTAAAGACGATTCTCTATCTTTGTTCATTCTATTATACGATGTTAATCTTTAAAACTAAAATGGTTAGAATGTTCGAAACATGGTTGGTTTTTTCTTATTCTATTTAACTCGATTATATTTAATAATATTATGCATTGTATATAAATATAATTATTGTGAAATCATAATCAACATTTAAACCGTACAGTGAATAGTGGTGGTAGATAAAAGGTTCCTTATCAGTTATTATTTTAAACAAGTAAGCCTTTCACATTGCTGGCGTGCTGAATTCCCGACTTGCAAACGTATTGTACATAGTAAACTATTTTTAAATTTCTATTGATGTAACGTATATATGCTCGTGAGTTGAAATCTTCAAAAGCTAAATATCTTTGTATAAATAAAGAATTAATATTTTAGTTATTTTTTTTTAATATTAACTAGAATGAATCGATATTAAATATTATTACATTGTCATTTTATAATACTAGCTAGTATAATTAATTTACGTTGAATCTACTTAATTCTTACAACTTCAATATCTGCTAAAATATATCTACTAAGAAGACTATAGTTTAATGTATAGCGAAATAATTTTTTGTTTACAACTGCCGATTTCACTGCGAATATTACACAACCTTCGTAACATATCGCAGTTCTTATAAATATATAAAATTATACGTGAGTTTTAAACAATTCACTACTCGTATAATATAAACTTGACAACGTATTGATTCCAAATCCAGGCCATTCCACGTCAACGAGCTCTCGAATAAGAAGAAATAAAAATGTATAAATATACTCCTATTACAACATATTTTCAGTGAATTCGATATTTTGGGCCTTGAACCTCAATAGTCGAAATAATTGAATTTGATAAATGCTTAAACCTCCCAGAAACGACGAATGGCTTATTTATGCGCTAAAACGAGATAAAGAAAAAGCGAATTGGTGGTACAATCAGGTCGTGGAAGCGATTTTCCCATTACATATGCGTTTTCAAAACTGAAAAAAAAAAATATCGTTAACTAATTCGAACGTAACTGATCGTGAAATATTGGTTGCACGAGAAATAACATGAGCGAAATAAAAACTCATCGATTTTCTTGCATACATTCAAAACCACAGAGTCTGATTTTTGGTGGACGGGTAACCATCAATCGATTTGTCATTTTAGTTGTGTAGGATTAGATCGGAGCCATATGGTCCGAACGATTGATGTCATAATCACGAAAAATTATTCTCATCAATGGAAGGGTAAGTTAATACAACTAAAATGACACCAGAGGTCACAAATTTTACAATCACTAGATTATTACAGAACATTGGTAAAACAAAAACATATAATTAAACATGATTAAAATTTTTAAATGATAAATTATTCTTACTAAAGATATCGATAAAAACGGAATTTTCAGGTAACATTATTACATTTTCAAATAAAATTAAGTATATAATATTATTGGAAAAAAACATTTTCCTTTTATAATACTTTGTAGAAATAATAATTATATTGAAATCTAATACTACCGTTCAATTAACTCTTTGGTATATTTATAATATGCATACTCGTATGTATTGGGATTTGTATTCTGAGTAAAAGTATTGAATACATAATTTTGTTTTTCACGCTTTACTCTTAAAGTATCTTTACTTAAAGAACTTGAATTAATATTTATATATAGGTAGGTACAATGAAATTAGTATAAAATAGTAGTCGACTGCTTATATCAACTGTATAAATACATATAATTAATAATTTAAAGAAAACTCAATGTTTAACGTAACAAGAATCACCTTTTAAGGGTACTAAAGGTCGAACAGTCCAAGTTAGAAGTATGGACTTAAACCATTTTACGGATAATGGGCCATTCGGGCGAGCAACATAAATATCTGTGTATAGTAGAAACTTGAAGTCATCAAGCGATACATTTTAAACATAAATTACATGAATATCTATAAGACGAAACAAACTTAATTTGAGTTATGTTGCATACGGGTGTATAAAAATCCAATTTATGAATGACTTGTTAACGTTTACAAAATTACCTTCAGACACAGAGCGGTGACAAAATCAAAAAAAAAGTTGCAGTCATTTGAAGAAAACCGAGAACAGTTTGTACGTGAGGTATAAGATGAAAGAAAGACTCTAATGAATTCTTTGCATTAACTTAAGCGCCTTAAACCAACCATTAATATAAATAATATAGTACCCGCATACTCAGAGTTAACCAAGTTTGCCGATGTTATTATTTCTTTATAAGTTAAAAGCAAAATAAAAAACCATTACTAAGGTCCGAAATAATTTAATTTTTAAAACTTTTCATACATTTTAAGACTAAAAGTAAACGTCAAAATGTAAAATAATTGTTTAATAGAAATTAAAAATAGTAAATTATAATTGAAACCTGCAGAATTCGTGTGTTGTTATATTTTCCTTTATTAAAGCTCTGGTCTGAAGATAGAAAGTGAAAATATCTTTGAAGAACACGCTATAGTAACATATTTTAAAAGTTTTTGCTTATTTCGTGGTATTTGAATATACACAGTATGGAGACAAAAGTATATTGCAGTAAGTGGCAAAAAGATTAAATCACTTCGTGTAGGTAACCGAACTCCTAAAGAGTATTTGAGTTTGTTTTACTGATTATCGTTGTACCATTTTGAACTATTATTTATTATGCAATAATCAAGAATATTATTTAACAACAACAATACTTTTATACGTTGGGTACCTATTTTCAATTAATTGAATTACGGTTGATAAACAAAATCGTAATATTATATTTGGTGATTTGTATATAGTACAATACGTTATAATCGAATAAGTAACGAGTAACGATATTGATGTGCGTTGTATGGAAGATAACGCACGTTTATGTAGTATACTGCTATTTATAATGCGTAATTTCTGCCATAAAGAACAACGTCACTACATATTATTGGACTAGAATATTCAATTTTGTTTAAGGCTGTAATACCTATACTAACATTTATAGCATCATTTTTCCAATTTTGTAGCTGATTGTTGCTATGTTACGTCAATATATAGATTTTGGATATCTTAACTTTAAGTTCTTAATTTAATATACATTGTATAACATTATAGTCTAGCCCATACGTTTGGCTTAAAATTAAAAGCATGTACGTTTAAAATTTTTTGTTTTTGTTTTATTATTGCTCCCCTAAATTATTAATGACTGCTAACTACTTTTGTTATATGTTATTATGTTATTAAATAATTGTTAAGCTATAATGTTAACAAACGAAAGCAATAAATAATATTATTGTATTATATTTTCACCCTGTGTGCAACGAAAACCCACTGTGATTTCTCTTGAAATTATAAGGATAATCATATTCTGATTTTTCTTAAGATTACAGGTATTGATATTTTTATTACGTTTTTGTGTTACGATTAAATAATAAATGCAAAAAAGTAAAAAACAATTGTTTAAGTGCAAAACAATAATCATTTTAAACAATTTATTGTTCTGAAAATATTGAACTTTCAATTTTTTATTTTCATTAACCTCGTGATTTTCAATATTTGTTGTTTAGTTTACAAATTAATGTTTTAACATATAGATTCCCCCCCTTCCGGAGACTTGTATGATATAATATATTCGTTTGCGTAAAAAATAAAAACTCACAAATTGACAAGTACTCGTGTGCGTTTTAAGCGAATGTAAATTAGATATTTTCATACATCATAATCCGTACGGTAAACGTTTATTCTAGTTCAGGCCATCATATTCTTGTACATGACGCTCGCCGAGAGTACTGTAGTAGTGCACTACTTATATCTCACATCGCATTGTCGTCAAAAACGCTATGCCCACTCTTATACTCATTTACAGGTATTATTTTATTAGCTGTGCATGGTTTACGTATACGTATATTACGAAGTCTCCGTAAAGGTCTTATACAATATCTGGCAACATCCAGGAGTACGAAAAATAACAATACGCATATTGTTTGCAAGATGAATAAAAACGTTTAAAACATTTTGTGCACCGTCACTAATAGAATATAATAGCCACCATGTAGACATCAAAATATAATTTCTGTGAACATCAAGAAGCACAAGAATGAAGTAATATTGTTAGATTTTAATTTCGATATGTTTATTAAAACGCGTTTTTCCCCCAAATCAATGAATATAAATTTTAAAAAAATTCAACACTTCTTATTCCGTTATAATAGGATAAAAGAAAAGTTATTAAGTTGAAGTATCTCGTGCCTCCACAGCAACGTGCTCATGCCCCCCGAAATGTACATCGTATTATTATAAATCTCTTAGATCCTCTTAGCTAATTTATGTGTAATGAAGAGTATCGTCGAAACGTATTTGAAATCGCGATCGGTCTAAAAGGACAGTGCACACCGATAAGAAAACACGCGACGACGTTGCTGTAAAATCGATAACCCCCTGACGGTTGCTGTCGGTCGGATCCCTGAGAACGTAATATTATGATAATAAACACGACCACGGGAGCATAGTGGTGGTAATTTATTTAGGAATAGTTACATTATATACAAGTGCTGTTGCTGTTGCGAGGACTGTTTAGTGGACCTGGATTAATGTGTAAGTAAAGTAAACTAGTATATCTGGTAGAAAGGGTAGCTTAATGTCTATTACAGACCTGACAAAGTGGCCGTTAAACCCATCGTCGGATCACGAGGATCGCGCTGACTCCTGGACGATATAATATATTATACAGCCTATTTATCGCCATCCGAAGACCACCGCCGCCGGTGATGTACGGCACGCTAAGAAAAATTGAAAAGCTAACTGAAATGCAAGTGAAATCCCTCCGATATTAATTATACCTATCTCTCGTCAAAGTGTCGGTCGAAATAATACGATATTTTTTATAAATTGCCCAGATCGGCATGGGGACATGAACCATGCGTACAATATAATGAAGTAGAGTATTTGGTATTGAAAGTGGTCTGTAATAATAAAAAAAATACCTCTATAAAACGAAATATTATACAAAATGAATAATGATATAATGCGTGTTTATAATAATTAATAGTTTGCAATATAGTAATTAACTATTTGAGATTAGTTAAGATAAAAACTAAGTCAAAACGTTTGTTGACTTAGTCGTTTTATCTCAATTCATTTTTAAATTTGTTATTTTGGTGTGAAATTAAAATTTAATTTCAATGCTAATGTACTTACTTTTATTTTATGTATATCAATATAAATCCTAATTAAAAAAAAATATATAAATAATAATAATAATAATACAAACATTTAAAATTAGAAAATAAACTTGCACTCAATATTATTTTTAAATTTGCCATATTTCTAAAGATACATTTGAATTTTTATCATTCAAAAAAAAAAAAATTATTTAGCCAATAGAGTATTTACATTTTTATTTGATATGTATAATTCACAAAATACAACATTATTTATATTAGTGGATGAATTGTCGCCAACAGAAACTCAATCGTTTTTTTAACTGTATGATTTTCATTAGTAAAACAATTCTATAGGTATTTGTATTTAATAATTATGATTTGTTATTAGGTTTAATTTTTTATGACACAACAAACATCCGACCATCAAAATATAAGCCAACAATAATTTTTATTTTAATTAAAGAATAATTAACTTTATTAAAATTATGTAGGACTAATAAAAATACACAGTTTTTATTAAATTGAATTTATCATTAAATTAAATTTTATTAGAAATGAAAAAAAGAAAAGATTACCAAAATATCGAAAGTAAATATTTATTAATTTCTGTTCCTATTTTTTCTCACTTTTGAATAAACTGTAATAATCATTAAACGATCAGATCAGATTTAATTATGCAGACGAAGTACATTTTAAATCCATATGAACACTATTTGACTACATAGAATTCAAAAATTACAATTTTCTTTTATTGTTAATAAAAATTAAATCAAATACAGTTAATTGAGCTAGGTATTAATATCGATTGAGTTACATATTAATTCGATTTTATGTGCGGAATAAATTGTTTAAACTAATGGAGCGCTAAAACGCGTAACTGAAACCATAATCATGAATTAATATATAGCGAAAAACACAATAATTAAAAGTTGTAGTATTTATTTTCTTCGATTTCAAATAATTTAGATTGTTTTTAAATATCCAATACGTTTTTCTTAACAATGAATTGCATAGTTTTTTTATCTCACTTAAACTGTATAACTAACCATTATACACTCTTTGTGTTATTAAGTAATTATTTATATTGGATTGTAAAGTCGGATTCAATCACTATATTCTTTAAGACGTAAATATGCAACTTTACTTGTACTTTGATTATTATAAAATTGCTGTAAGTACAGGTCATATTTGTCATATTATAGCAGTTCAGGCTAAATAAAATATATGAACATAATAAATGTTCAGTTAAATATAAACACATTAATTTGTATAATATACTCAATTGATTATAAGTTAACACTGTCAATTGTTTTACTACCTATCCATACAATTTTTACTATGAAGTTCTTAAAAACAATTTATAGTGCAACTAGTTTTGGTATACGAATATTTAGTAAGTTGTACGAATTGTACATCATCAGTGAGGTATACGCGTCAGTGTTATATTATTACGAATGAAATTAAGACTTTTAATGTAATCTTGTAGGCATAATCTTGTATAAAACATATAACGTCTTTCACGAACAAGAAACAATAGCCAAAACGCTTACCTCTATTTCCCACAAATCCTACTTCACCCTTTTAATCCTCCTACTACCCATCCTTCACCCAAGGGAATCATCGTACCTATACGCTAATTAGGAGGTTCGGACAGGAAGTGAAGAAAGTTGCAGTAATGTTCAAGGAGGGATTGCGGGTGGTAAATATTTTAGAATTTACTTGTTTTCTACTTGCATTTAGTTAAAAAAAAAAGCAATAATATTTTTTAGCATTGTAATACTATTTTTTAGTAAAATAATACTTTCAAAATACAAGCTGAAATATTTGCCTCAAATGTGTATTTGCTATGCTCAAAAATATAATCAATCTGCAAACGTACCACTACGGTGTGCTTCGTGATGTGGTTTAAAAAAATTAAAAATAATAATGATGGTATTTTAGGTTTATTATATATATATATTTATTTATTTATAAAGTATACTATTTTATTATTAACACACCAATACAGTTTTAAGTGAAAATTCCCAAATAAACCCGTTTTAGTTATATAATTATAGTTGTGTGACACATCGTATAACCGAGTTTATGTACATTTTATATATCATAACAATAATTAACTCCGTGTTTTGTGCTTACATATTCAAATTCAATCACTGTATTTTCATTTGTATAATAATAATAAGAGTTGCTGATGCTTCACAAAAAACATGATCTTATCTTTTCACGAATCGTCCAATGTTAAAACGCACAATATCGCGATATAGATTTTCATCAACAACCAACAAACAACATTATAATATTGTACATTTGCCGTCACGTGTTGTGTAATGTCTGATTCGTACGTTAGTGTATTATATATACACAATACTGGTTGCAATGTTTTCAGAAAATTATAAAATAACCACTGTTCGGACGTGTTTTCATAAATCAATAAAAAATTTGTTTTTTTTTTTTTATTGAAATGTCATGAAAAAAGTATATGTGTTGTTTGATTTGTGTGAAAAAAAAAAACTGTATCAGATTTAATTTTGTGAATGACAAAATACATAAAAATAAAACTAAGTCAAATTTAAATTTACTTTGAAAAAAGTATAAAAACACTTCATACCTGTTTGAGTTATTTTGGTGTTTAATATATATACATTATAAACAACACACTGGGATAGAAAATCATTTTGGGCATATGCAAAGCTATTAAGTTTATATAGTAGTAACTTATATTTTAATCGCAACCGGAGAAAACTTTTCAATTTAAGCTACGGTTTAGAAGAAAAATGAGTAGCTGAGTTTGGTAAACGAGTTGAGTATTTAGAAAACAATATAAATTTGAAAAGAACACTATGCAGTGTTAATCCGTTTTAATTACGAGTATACTGGTGAAAAAAAATTCCTGCCTAAATATTTTCTCCATGATTTTATACATCGCACAATTTTACAATTCATTATTTTATATACGTGATTTAATTTTTTTTTACTTTATATTATACCATCTAGGCACCCATGGCTGCCAATGTGAGATTCTTATATATATTATTTTCTATTATCTACACAATTTCGTTTTTCCTTTTTTTTTTCCATTATAGACACCTGGTTGTGGTCCTTATCAAGTAACAATCTGATTTCAATCTTTGACCATATCCAATCATCATTAACTCTGTCCCGATCTTTTCCTATATTTAACTTGTTCAAAAATATTGTTTTGTTTATACTATTTTCGGCTCATACGTGAGACCTACTGCCCCTCTCCAGCCGTGCTCTTTTTATGAATTAATCTACACTTACTTTTCGAAATAATTGTCAGTTTGATCTTCTCTCCCACACTCGAATATTCAGATATTAAGAACATGAATTGTACCTTTCCATCGAATATATATATTATATATAATATATATATATATATATATATATTATAT
>JAIPRK010000919.1:0-54005 GCA_025469195.1 Chaitophorus viminalis
AGTAGTAGTAGTAGTAGTAGTAGTAGTAGTAGTAGTAGTAGTAGTAGTAGTAGTAGTAGTAGTAGTAGTAGTAGTAGTAGTAGTAGTAGTAGTAGTAGTAGTAGTAGTAGTAGTAGTAGTAGTAATAATAATCGTTAAGATTTTTCAAGGTTCTTGTCGTATTACGACCGCAACTTTAAACCACTCAAAACACACATAATATTATTGTACATAAATATAATTGTCTAATGCAGTAATTTAATAATAACTAGGGTTGATAATTTTTAGAAGATTTTTAGAGATGCCTATGTGAGTTATAAATTTATTTCAGAACACCGGAAAGCTAAAAACGAAATTTTATGTTGCATATTTTTGCATCCTTCGAAGTTTAAATGTTATTTTGCGTTATAGAGTCTTTCTGTAACATACCCTTCAAAAACATATTTTCTTAATAATAACAAGTTAATTTATTAATAATTATTTATATTTATAATAAAAATAATTGAATATAAAAAAAAAATACAGGATTCAATAGTAAATTGTAATTTTTATAATTTTTTTTTTGTTGATAGAACAATCACAAAACAAATTATTACCACGAGTCACTCACAACACAATAAACAATGTCACTATGTCAGTGTTATATTATTATTATTTTTTTAAAATAAAAAAGTACCAAACACTTTTTTGGAACTGCAAGATATGTTTTTTTTTCGCATAATTTAGTGTTTTTAGTGTATATTCAAGCGCTTATATAACAACCTTTTTAATTGCTGTAATAAGTTATGAGACTTAATAAGAACTATTAAAGATTGCAGAGCAAATAATGCGAGTACGTTTGATTGTGTTTTGATCATATAATTTACGTAATTTTCTTTACAGAATGATGTTTCACATACTTCAAACTCAATCCTGTATTGATCCAGTGTTGATCTTAACAAGGATTATGTTAACTATATTTTTATAGTAAATAGAATTTGCGAAACATTATAAATGGCCATACGCGACGATAGGGCTCTTGGAAAGGTCGACCGACGATGACTTCGAAGACGCATCGTCGTTTTATTGTCTTGAAACGTTTTTTTAACATATTAATATATGCACATGCACACGTGTGGTTATCATAAGACATCAGTTATCATCATAAAATGGGTCGAGAACGACAACCTTGTACAGGATGGCAGATGTAACAGGAAATCCTGACACTTTTACATTACATCTGTAAATCTGTTACAAAAATGTACAGATCTTTCGGTTACACCCTGTATGCGGCTTATATGTATGTTATACGCGTACGGATAACCTAGTGATAATAATAATAATTTTATTGCTATCCAGCCGCTATAGAAGTAGGTATTTACAATTTTTACCACGATATATTATTTACAAAATCTAAAACTCTAAACAAATGTATATATATACGAGATGAATACGAACACGTTTTCAGAATAAAACCCAAACACTATTAAAAGAAAAGACGGGTGGGCCTCGCTTTGCTGTACAGTTGGGGGTGGAGTGTACCTTGTTTATAGGATAGGTCATTATTACAATAGATTTGTTAAATTTGAATGCAATGATAGATATCATTGTATACGAATAACGATTCTGAACGGAGTTAATATGTTTGTCTAAAATGTGTATATAATAATATAGTATTTTATATTTAAATTGAATTATAGTGCAATTTCGTAAAAATTTAAATTTAAAACAGTCATAAAATTTTTTCTTTTAAGTCTGGTAGAAATTTTTTTATATATTTTTGAAGGTAAGCTTATGGACAACCTAGTGTTAAAATTTTAAATCTTAAGTATAAACAAAAAAAATTTTATGAATTTTCAACTACAAAATAACTTGCAAATTATCGCGATTTTGACATATTTTATACAAATTGGAACTTTATGGGCTTATAAAAAAAATTTGAGTGAAACCATCTCCGATATTTTTTAGTTACAATTAGTATAACTTATATTTAATCCTTGAATACATTTTCAAGAGTTTTTGGACAGCTAAAAAAATTTTATAGATATTTAAAAAAAAAAACTTACGAAAATCGAAAATTTAAATTGTCTATAAATAAGTCAAAATATGTCAAAATACTTTGAAAACTTAACCATGTATAGAGAACACCAATATAAAGATTTGGTGAAAATTTCAAGTTGTTGCGGTTTTTCATTTTTGAGTTAGAGCATTATAAAAAAACCTATATCATTTGTCAATCTAGAATATTATACATTATATTATATTTTACATGTAATTTTATATCAATATTCGCTGTTCAAACTCTTATAAAAAAAAATTACGCATATGGATTTTGATGATTTTTGAATGACAATTAAAACTATTTGTGTGGAATCTTCTATAAAATTTTTAAGTATTTTGTATAAGTCAATTTTTTTTTATCTTCGATTATAAAAAAAAATGTAAAAACGTGATTTTGCGTAAAATTTCTTGTTTTTTCGTAATTTTTTTATCGTTTTTTCGATTTTTTAAAAAAGTATTGAAAAAGGTGCATTTTTGACTTGCCTAAGTACTGTTTACATTCACTTTTCTTTCAGAAAAGTTGTAGTTTAAGAAAATCGAAGCATTTTTACTACCAAAAATCGTGTCCTCAGACACAAAAAAAAATAAATAAAAAAAAAAACACACATCATTGTAAAACCAATAGATTCCATCACTCCGTTCAAAATCTTAAATCAAACCAATAAAGCAATAATAAATATAATTCGATATAAAGATTCTATAAAGTGATGATCATATAAATATAAAGTAAATAATAATTTATTATCGTTACAGTAATTAAAGTCTCCAGTTTTTGTCACGAGTAGGTTGATCATTTTATTTATTAAATTGAACGTTTTCGCAGAATTTATATCTACAAAACAGACGATTTCCGAATTTGTATCATGTATGATGTACGTATAATTCCTA
This sequence comes from Chaitophorus viminalis, assembly GCA_025469195.1. Lineage (NCBI taxonomy): Eukaryota > Metazoa > Arthropoda > Insecta > Hemiptera > Aphididae > Chaitophorus > Chaitophorus viminalis. The sequence continues at coordinate 2,908 of JAIPRK010000919.1, forward strand.
TTGTTAAAATGTTCTCGCTGATTTAACTGTGTAAGTAATTATTAAAAAATTCCCTTCGGAGAAATTTTTAGTAAGCGATGTTTCAACACTTATAAACTGTATTACAATGTCTAAAGCTGTATGTAACACATCTGTGATATCTATGTACGTAATATCATGTTATACAATAGTAATACCAATAATATTTAAATATTTTGAAGATTATATATTTAGTATACCTATACCATATTTAGACAATTTGTATAATTCCTAATGATGAATTATTTTTCAATCAAACATCGTTATAATAAATTTATTTTGAAATTTAATATAATTTATACTTTTTAAATGAATTTAAGAGCTAATATTATATCGTCACAAATATATAGACACTCGTTCACATGCAGTAGATATTGCATTTATCCTATTTTGACGTCACGATTTGAGTTCGTTAAACTTTGGTAAGCATTATAATTTTTTAGGTAACAATCGACCATTTAATAATAGCATCTGTTCGGCAGTATAATATAATGATGAGCATTTTTGTTACAATTTAAGAAAAATGGAACTAAAAATAATTGACTATAACATATTTATTTAAATTTTTTTTCTCAATATTATCCAAATGCAATAAAATGCAGTAATCAAAAATTCAAGCCATCCATGAGACCGATCATAATAATTCTTTATAATTACATTAATGAATACCGTTTGACAATATGATTCCCAAAAACGTATTCTTGGAAAATGAAATTCATTCATGCTTGAGTAAAATAATGCAAAATCTGTATCACTAATTAGCACGCAGTAATTATTTTATTAGGTATTAATTCTGATGAACCAACTTGTCAGCAAAGTGATTAAACGAAATGGTTATGAATTTATGGATTTATGACTTCTAAAGTTATAACGATGTATAAATCCTGTTGGTCAACTAAGTATAATAATATTCTGTAAAGTAAACATGTAATGTTTAATGAAAAGAAAAGACGCGTTTAAATAAAATTAGATTTTTAGAGAAAAAAAAGATATTTATAAATCGGAATAATACAACTGTTAAAATACTGTAGCTAAAATCCATACACTCGCTAATTACCTTAATAAACTTTAAGTATGCCACAGAAAACAACAAATCATTGTTATGTGTTCGGCTCGATGATTTTCAATTTTAATAATTTTATTTGTCAGTTCTGACTATACTGTACTATAACAATTCTCAATAAAAGTTATAACTATATAATTTTATTATTATAATATTATAAATAATCAGATATAATTTATAACCAACGTTTATATAATATATAATACATTGATACGAATAATGATATACATTTACAACATCATTATCACTGATTTTAATTTAACTGATTTACTTAATTAAGAAGTTTAATGTGATAATTATCGGTGTAGCAATAAATTATAGATTTGTATAAAAAATATTAAAATATTACAATTATACTCAAATTTCATTTATGTAAATACATCTTAGTAAAAAATCACACATTTAAAAAAAGAACCGGATGGGGACTCATTCTGCTGTCCAGTAGGGGATGAAGCGAACCTCGTTCATATGAAAGGTCATAATAATTTATACTGGATTTGTTAAATTTGAATGTAACGATAGGTATCAATGTATCATCGTATACGAAAAACAATTATGAACGGAAATGATTTGTTAGTCTAGAATAGATAGGAAAATATAATATATTTGTGTTATATTTAAATTATAATATTATGTCAATATTTGCTCTTCAAATGCTTATAAAAATAATTGTGCCAATATATTTCAATAATTTTTGAATGACAGTAAGAACAACTTTTGTGGAATCTTTTATTAAATTTTAAAGTAATTTGTTTCAGCAAAAATTTTTTTATCAATAATTATAAAAATTTAAAAATAGAATATTTCAAATGTTTATAAATTGCTCTAAAATTAGTAAAATATATTGCAAAGAAAATGCCAATTTAAACAACTGGTAAAAGTTTAAAATTTCTACGAATTTAGAATGATTACTAAAATTATTACAAATACATTTTCTACAAAAATTTTACGTAATAGTGTAGTACATTTTCTATATTAATAAAATTAGATATATGAAAAAACATAAATTATTAGTCATTAGTTATTTAAGTTATTAATTTTTATGCATAAAAAAGCCCAGAAAATGAGTACCTATAAATAGCCAAATACATGAATAATTTAATAACTTTAACTAAATAAATGTTAGTAAACTTATAAAATACACAAAGCATTAAGTAATCAATAAGCAGAAACTGTCATCGATTTATGCGTGACTGATTTAAGTTTATGTATGACGTATTTATGTAAAAAAAAAATGACTACTTAAACAGTTACATCGATTAGAATTACATAATTTATAGAAAAAAAAATGTTTGTTTCAAAGTATAACTGATTTTTTAATTTTTTTGTTGTGAGCTAATATGTTTAGTTTGGTGGTTGATTGACTATGTTAATATGAAATTAATAATTATAGTGAATATATATAAAAATAATTGTTCTATACCAACCGTCTAACTAAACGTATTGGACCACTAAAAAAAAATTAAAAAAATTAGTTATACTTAAAAACAAAAATTATCTAACAATTAATGTATCAATAAAGAATAAAAATAAAACTTGTGTTTCTAATACGGAGTTAGTGTAAACGTATTTTGGTTATTGAATATTAATATATTTTCTAAGCCTTTATTTATATTGATTCAAATTCATGGTTATTTTATAAAAACATATCTTACAAAATATTAATTTGATACAATATTTTAAATTTTATTTCAAAGACGGGTTCTTTGTATTTAGTTTTAAATATTAATCTCTATTTGTTTTATCAGTATAGGTACAATTTATTAAAACTATATTTTAGTCTATATATACCAAAATTATTTAAGAAAGAGGTATTTTTATAAAGATTTTAGCCCTATAATTTATTTGCTTCATTCAATTATTATTATATTTAAATTTCCCATCATTATATTATTAATTGTTTACATTAAGTATAATTTAAAATATTAAAGAATTTATTACACATTTTTATGACATTTTTCACTACAATAATAATTAGCATTATTAATAACTAATACGAGGATCCTCAGTTATAACATTCTGCCAACTATAAAAGAATGCATTATATTAAAAAAGCTATCAAAATTCAGCATTCAAAATATTTATGAGCCAATTTTTAATCAGAAAAAGTTATTATAAAAAATTATAGGTATGTACATATTTAAAGGAAACAAGAATAATTTCAGAGTTTGAGCTCTTAAGTACCTATTATATTTTAATACTGATTAAAATAATAAAATTATAATTATACTGGTTTTTAATTATTTATTATACCACTTCTTAAATATACATAATTTTATACATTTGAATGTATGAATATTGTGTAAAATCATATATATATATATATATATATATATATACGTGTTTCAAAACAAAAATACAGTGTTCAAAAAAATAAAAATCTATTTACGTCTAACAATTATCATAATATAATAAGAAGTTAAAAATCAATTCAGTCATAAATCGTAGTTATAAACTATCCTGTCAAAATAACAAACTGAACATCCAAATTTGAAAACAAACCATGAATAAAGAATCGTATTAACGGTAAAAATAATAAAAAATAATATAATGTCGCCAATATTGTTGGCATATAGGAAGAAGCATGTATCTGCAATTCTTGAGACTTTTGAGGTAGGACTTTTAATAAAATATAATACATACGGTTAAAATAATATTGAATGTTCAGGAGAGCATGACAATACTGATTTTACTGTGGATCTTTATTAAACAATTTTTTTTAAGAATATCCTTAACAATAATATTTTATTCCTAGATAATTACAGTTTTTCGATTTGTCTATGAAGTGATAAATACACCTGTGAGACCTAAATATGCCGAAAATAATCACTTAAATTATAATAGTATGGAACACATATATAAGTTCGTAACGTTTTCGAACAAAAAATAAAGAAATCATCGAAACATAAAAACTTTGAATAATAATAACTATTTTTGTACAAAAGGAACTATTATTTATTTTCTATATTAATAATGAAGGGCATCAGAAAAAAAAATAACCCCAATCCCCTCATGTGGATAGGTAGTAGGTACCTACTCTTGGTAGGTTTTAGATTCTAAACGCAGTGATGAAATCTATTGATTTTACAATGATGTGTGTTTTTTTTAAATTTTGAACGGAGTGATGGAATCTATTGGTTTTACAATGATATGTGTTTTTTTTTTCTTATTTTTTTTTTTTTTGTGTCTGAGGACACGATTTTTGGTAGTAAAAATGCTTCAATTTTCTTAAACAACAACTTTTCTGAAAGGAAAGTGAATGTAGATAGTACTTGGACAAGTCAAAAATCCAACTTTTTTAATACTTTTTAAAAAATCGAAAAAAACGATAAAAAAATTACGAAAAAACAGGAAATTTTACGCAAAATCACGTTTTTACAAACTACATTTTTTTTAAAATACTCTAACTCAAAAACAAAAAACCGCAACAACTTGAAATTTTCACCAAATCTTTATATTAGCGTTCTCTACACATGGTTAAGTTTTCAAAGTATTTTGACATATTTTGACTTATTTATAGACAATTTAAATTTTCGATTTTTGTAAATTTTTTTTTTTTAAACACCTATAAAATTTTTTTGGCTGGCCGAAAACTCTCAAAAATGTATTACAAGGTTTATAACAAACTTAAATTATCTTCATTAGAAAATATTGGTGATTGTTTCGCTCAAATTTTTTTTATAAGCTCATAAAGCTCAATTTTGTATAAAATGTGTCAAAATCACTATAATTTGCAAGTTATTTTGTAGATAAAAATTCATAAAATTTTTTCTGTTTATACTTAAGGTTCAACATTTTGACACTAGTTTGTCCATAAGCTAATCTTCAAATATTTATAAAAAAATTTCCACCGGACCATAAGGAAAAAATTTTATGACCGTTTGAAATTTAAATTTTTACGAAATTGCATAAAATAGCGATTTATGGTCAAACGATTTTAAATATTTGTTATAATTCAAAAAGTATAAGTCGCAGAAACATAAAATTTTTACTAGTTGTTAAGATAGGCATATTCTTTATGTCATATTATTTTCAAAATATTATATTCATTTTTAAGCCACTTATAGGCATTTAAAATATTCGATTTTATTATATTTTTTTTTTTTATTATCGGTGATAAAAAAAATTGACTAATAAAAAATACTTGAAAATTTAATAGAAGATTCCACAGAAGTAGTTATTATTGTTATTTAAAAATTATTAAAATCCATAGGCACAATTTTTTTTTATTAGCATTTGAACAGCGAATATTGACATAAAATTACATGTAAAATATAATAAAATATATAAAATTCTAGACTGACAAATCATATCGGTTTTACAAATTTGCTCTTACTTAATAACGAAAAACCATAACAACTTGAAATTTTCACCAAATCTTTATACTGGCATTCTCTATACATTGTCAAGTTTTCAAAGTATTTTGACATATTTTGACTTATTTATAGACAATTTAAATTTTCGATTTTTGTAAATTTTTTTTTTTTAAACACCTATAAAATTTTTTTGGCTGTCCAAAAACTCTTGAAAATTAATTAAAGGATTAAATATAAGTAATACTAATTATAACTAAAAAATATCGGATATGGTTTCACTCAAATTTTTTTATATGCCCATAAAGTTCAAATTTGTATAAAATATGTTAAAATCGCGATAATTTGCAAGTTATTTTGTAGTTGAAAATTCATAAAATTTTTTCTGTTTATACTTAAGATTCAAATTTTTAACACTAGGTTGTCCATAAGCTTACCTTCAAAAATATATAAAAAAATTTTACCAGACTTAAGAGGAAAAATTTTATGACTCTTTTAATTTTAAATTTTTACGAAATTGCATTATAATTCAATTTAAATATAAAATACTATATTATTATATACACATTTTAGACAAACATATAACTCCGTTCAGAATCGTTATTCGTATACAATGATATCTATCATTACATTCAAATTTTACAAATCCATTGTAATAATGACCTATCCTATAAACGATGTACACTCCACCCCCAACTGTACAGCAAAGCGAGGCCCACCCGTTCTTTTTTTCTTTTATTTTTATTTGGATGATATACTGGTGTAGAATACGTTTGGTTGGGTAAGTGCAGAGGCGGCTTGAATATGCCAAAGATATTAAAATGAACAACATCAAAATTTTGAGTGAGTGATGGTCGGTGGGATAATCATCGTTTATATTATTGATATTTATGCTGTATTATGCAAAATAATTTTTTTTCTACTAACACTGTAATGGATAGATTTTCCATATTTTTCATTCTTGTTGCGCCGCATAAAGCCAATAAACGTAATATGTAAAAACTTAAAAATCCGCTTTTTAATTTTGATATTTAATTAATACGAACTCCACCAAACTGATTTTTTTTTTTTTTTTGGTAAAATATCAAAGTTGTGCAATGATGGCCGGAGGGGGGGGGTGGAATATTTTAAGCTTGCCCCAGTCAACTTAAATTGTCAAACCACCCCTGGGTGTATTGGGGCGATTTTACCAGGAAATCGAAACTTGGTCATTGGTGACCGCTGACTGTGTGTTTAAAGTGTTCAGACACAGTCATCGCCTTAACAAGTTCGGCCACGACGCTTCTAGTATATTATTATTCATCACTATATTTCTAACATTTTTTGTCTGGAACTTATCAACAACCGTATATTGTCATGAGTTCACGAATTATAAATCGTAATCATAAATAAAACATCCACGAATTAGATTTATTCTGCAGAGGTATATCGTGTTAGTCATATAACTCATATCGATAAACGGTGCCTAATTTATAGAGTAATAAAATACTATTATATCGTTTCACGTATGCGGAACTGGTGATTTTTATTTACATTCTTGTTGAATTTAGTTTTATCTTTTCAGTTGTTGTTTTTTTTTTTTTTACAAGGCTACTCTACTTTACTATTATTATTAATAACAGCAGATATTTTCTATAGTAGTATAATCACTTGAAATAAATTAATCATCAATAATGTAATCTTTAACATTTATTTTATTAATAAATAGTAGATCTTCGATAGCGAATAATCAAATAAGTACTTACATGTCTCTGGACCGGACCTCGATTATCCTGAGCTACCTATCGTTACCCTCCTATAATACATATAAAATAACACTTGCGATCCGGTATTACGCATTAGTAAGGTTCAAGGTTAAATATTTGCATAGTGGAAATTTATTCATTCGGTAAACCTATAACAATATTTAACATCAACTTAATACAAATTTTCTTGACATTTATTTCAATTTGTAAACATTTATAAATAGATTATTCTCTTCAGGATTTAAATTAAAAAAAAATTGAATTTCAAGTATTTACCATAATATTTATTTAAAAATATATAAAAATGATAATTTTTTTTTATGATTTGCTTAAACAATTTTTTTAAGGAATTAGAGTTGTATTTATTGTCGAGATTATAAGAATTTAATGTATAATTATTTAAAGTTAAAATAACACATAATAAATCTAAACAAGTATGGAAACTGAAGCAATTCATATTACTACGAACAAAAGATTTTATTAATATGTACAGCTAGACCTACTAGAATTTTTATTTGTTTTGTGATATTGATAATTGATGTACATTACCCGGTAATTGAAGTTTAACACTGATAAAATAGTCTGTATTATACTAATAATGATTAGCAATGTTCACATATATACTTAAATACCATAACATATTATTAATATTTAATTTAATTATTAAAAAAAATGTATTAAGACGTGGTCAAGTGTTGTGAACTAATTGTGTCCTATATGACTGACTTTAAATTACTTTCTTCCAATAATTGTCGTTTTCATTCGATAAATTAAATAACAAATTAATAAATAGATACTATAATTTTTTAATATTTTTAATATTTTTTTTTTATTTATAGAAATTGCTAGAATTTGAGTCTTAGCATGCATTAGGGATGAATTGAATTAAGTGGCAATGAAAAGAGTATAGTATGGACTTTGTATTTTCTTTGTATAATTATTCTGATGCACATACATAACATATCTAAGTTATTCAATTTTAAGTTGCCTGTAATCTTACAACGAAAAAACATTGTATATTTTATTTGAGATTCAAAACAAAACGAGATGGGCATTAACTTTGGAAGGTAATCATTTACTCAATATACTCTCTCTTTCTACGTATGCACACAACGATTAAATACTTTTTTTTGTAATTCAAAAGTATTCTTTTTTTTATTTCTTAAAACCTGTAGTTCATCAGAATGATTGGAAATACTGGATATACAAGTAATGTAGTAATACGTAAATAATTACATTTTTTCTGTAAATTTATTAACTATAATAATTTTATTTTTAAAAAAAGCAAGGAAAAAATGTAATAAAAATATTATAAATATTATTTTGATACAAGAATGTATATGTTAACAGACAATAGCTAACGTAATATGTAGGTAAGTGATCATACATATTAGTAGTTAGTACTTATCCTAACAGCTCTATTGGAAGAGAGAATTTTTGTCACTTGTCTATCACACGCGTAACAAGAATTTAAACGTATTATATTTAGATACAAAACGTACCGATTGATACTACAAGGATTTTAAATATTATGTTATATTATCTGACATCTGTAATAGATAAAACACAACAAATGTTGTACCAATGTGTATTATACAACATATAAGGCCAAAAAGGTTGAACAATCAACGGTGAGCGATGACACTAAAATCGTAGGCGTTATTCACTCCATCATGAACATGCGCAATGTCCATTGATGGATATATTTTTATCTCAAGTATACAATTTAGTCGTTTAGTGTATGCTGCTGAGTACACTTGTCACTTAGTCTGCGTGGTGTGTAGTGACAATGTGTACATACTACGTATTTCAATGTCTGTGTACCAACTGCCAATTATTATTACGTCGTTACTGGTTGCCAGAATATATACAATATATATATATATATATATACATGTAATTGTAAATATGAAACATTTATTTTAATTCCATGACACAAGGTTAATAACTGTACATAACGGTGAGATGATTACATACACTCTTTCATCAGTGAATGATACAGGAGTGTATTGAACAAATAAAAAAAAAATGGTTTAAAAAAAAATTAAAATATATATTACATGGTGAAACTACTAACTATACTATCAAACGAATCATCATAGCAATTTAATAGGTAGTAGGTATTTTAAATCAATATTGTATACCACCCTCAATATTTAACAAAAAAAAAATTTGAATTAATCATTAAAAACTGGAAATAATAGAAAACTATTTCTCTACTTCTTCTACTTTACTTCTCTAAATTTTAATGAGCATTACAATACATACATATTAGTATATTACATAAAAATACAATACTGAATAGTGAATACTGATTACTAAACAGGAAAATATTACATCGAAATTAATAATTATGGTAAGTATATTGTTATCATGATGATAACTATGTAGATGCCGGATGGTAATAACTAATAATAGTATGCAATATGCATCATTTATATAATTATAACTTATAAGTATTTAATTTTTATGAACTATATATATATATTTAAAATTTGATAATTAATTGCTGTCATAACAAATTTGAAACTGATTACATTGGCTTAACACTCGTACACACACACACACACACACACACACATATATATATATATATGAACTATATGAACTACACAACTTACAGAGATTCAGGGTGAGTTATTAGAAATAAAAATACTAAAATATTATAAGTTTTTAAATAGTTTTCAATTTTCCAGAGATGTCATTTTTAAAGTCAATATACTCATTTTTGTTGAAATATTCAATATTTTTTGTCCTAATTCTATGCAAAAATGATATCACAAAAATATTAAATTGATTTTACAAATATTATATCTGTTTTCTATATAAACAAATATACATGCAAAAAAAAACTATGAACACTATAATACACACTTTTTAATTTAGTGTTTCGTTAAATTCATATTAAAAGAATAATTGAAACCTGCAGATGCATGATTAAATAGTGATAAAATTTTAACTAATAATAGATATTTAAATAAAAATATATAAAATCGAGCACTTGGTCACTTTTGAATATAAGTTATAATAGCAATAATTTTATCCTTTTTACATAGTTTTTTTTTTTTTTGTTTATACAAAAAATTATAAATATTACTATTATTATTATTATATTCTATCTGTAATTATTTATACTTAGTCCACAGCCCGTTCTGTAACAAAATAACTATTAAATTGCTCATTAGTACTGCACGTCTAGACATGTGAAAAAGTATATAGATATTGCACATCTATACACAATAAATTATATACATATTGAGTATTTAATGAACAAAGTACATGTTATATACGCTCGTATTCAAACAGTTAGTACAATTACACAGAATTCGACCAAGTTATTATCAAATTATTTTTTATTACTCAATAGGTACTTACTTATTTTATGTATACATTTTATAAGGAAGGTACCTATACATACCTACACATTTATCATATTATTATGAGTACTATAAAATGAGTTTAAAACAGATAATATTATCTGTTTTAATATTCTTTAAATATTTATTTATTTTTAATTGTTTTTTTTTTTTTTTTTTTTTTATTAATTTTTGAATTTTAAGGATTTGTGTAGAACTGTTATATAGTTACTTAAAAATATATAAATATATAGTTTAGAGCAGAGGTTTTTATCACACACGGTGGAATCGCGTGCAAGCGATAATTATACCTACTACAGTATTGAATGGTCGGATGGAATTTTTTTTTTGTGTTTTCAACCTAAAGAGCTTATCAAATTACATTCAAAAACCGGTTAAAAACTGAAAGTGCTGCCCTGCAAATGACCTAATTCCGATTATGATAATAGGTGTAGATATGATGTATTAAAGAATAGCTTGTCGGTGGTGATTAGGAGGGCAGGGCGATATGTGCTTGTGGACGGCCTTGCCACACTCACGGCTTATCCCGTGGCAAGGTTGGTGTTTTTGTGCTATAGTTTTACACATATAAGTGTATTATATATATATATATATATATATATACGCGATATCCTAATCTGTTTGAAATAAATATAATATATTTAATATTTATGTGTTCAAACGTATGATAAATAAAAAGCAACTGTACGTTATTAATTTGAATTTAATATGTTAATTTGTATATAAGCTCCATTGAACATCAAGTTATAGTGACGTAAAAATAAAAGAAATAACGTATCGGCGACTATAACTATCTATTTGATACATTAGTCTTTACCATACCATATTGTATAAATTTCAATAGAAGAATAATTCAAGTAGGTAAAAATATGAATAGTAGCCTTCAATATTTATTAATACGATATTGTGAATAAACATTTAAAATACACCATAAAATAGAACATAGGTACCTAGGCACTATAACATATAATTTACTCCCCTTTTAAAACTATTTAGATATTAACTTCCGCATCGCGTTCATTCCACTTGGATGTATCAACACTGGAAATCGTTCAAATTTACATATACTTACGCATACGTCATGTTCACGAATCAAAAATACATTAAAAATCATTTTAAACTGCCGTCCTTCAATTGGGTGACTTCTTTTTAATATTAGGTAATTAAAGACAACATTTTAAAATAATTTATTTTTTCTGTTAAGTTATTATTATAAGTAAATTGATTTTCTTTTAGGAAGGTACAACAACAAAAGCACTCAATACTGTCAAATATTAGTACTAACATCTAACTATTAACATAATAATTGATGAAAAATGTAATACCATACCGAAAAAAATGTATTTTTATTAATTTATTAGCATTAAAAAAAATTTATTATAGATACTTCTTTATGTACTTATCAGCCAGTGCCGCAACTAGGATTCTTGGGGCCCCGGACACAGTCAATGTATGGGGCCCTAAGGTCTATGTATATATTAGATATATATATATATAGGTTACCTATACAAAATAAATAATGATGGTGATTTTTTTTAAAAAAGACTAAAAATATAATGCGATTGCCTACAACCACCCACTGACCAGTGTATTGATATTAAAATATAACTACACTTTTAGTGTTCTTTTTTTATTATAAATATTAATTAAAAATTTTGTAAAAATAAATGATTCTGAAAAAATTATTGCATAGCACAAAGGTTGTGTTTAGTATAAGGGTTTAGCATAAGTGAGTAAAGTGAACAGAGCTGCGGAGCGAAACTACGTTCAATGTTATAGAAATATTTAACTTCTTTGGTTTCCACTAAAAATATATTCATTTTAAATATTAAAAAGTTCTAGAAAAAAAAAAGCAAAAAATAAATTTGTTTGTTGAATTCAAACCAGAAAGCCCTAGGGAATCATATATGTAGCGCATCAATCGCACCACTTTACTTTAATTTTACGCAATAGTCATATTGGCCATATAAAGTAATTATTACTTTAAAAACGTAAATTTAAAAATGCTGTAACTTCCAAACTAATAATTTTCGAAGAAAAATTCAAACAGTTTCAAAATCAGCATTGAAAAACACAGCTTTTGAAATAAAAAAAGTAGTTTTTTGATATTTTTATCGTAAATATCACATATTTTTGAAAAAATTAATATTTTATAGTTTTTTTGGTATAACTACCAAAATAATAATTTGCAATAATTTTGGAATAAGACTTTTGTGTTCAGTGCTCTTACACTAGATCGGAACGGAACGGAAACGAATTCTTACCATCGGAACGGAAACGAATTTTGTCCGCACACTGTGTCGGAACCAGTCGGAATTTCGCGGCCATATATACTTGGTCATTTTGATCTCATCGCTCAAGCTCAACGGTCGAACTAAAGCTTATTGCTAAATTATTTATTTTGAATATTTTCGAGTATTTACAAAATATAATATTATAATGAGTGATACAAGTAGTGACAAAGAAGACATGATATTCATTATTCATACTAGCTCTTTTGTCAGAAGCTGAAGAAAACGAAAAATATACGACAAAAAGATAGTGGGTTCATAGCATACAATTGGCAAGGGAAAAAGAAAGAGAGTTCTATACATTATTACCGTATTTAAAACAGGACCCAGTCAGTTTTTTGTTTCTATTTTCTCGAACGAGCTTTAATTTTCTTTTTGTAGCCCCGCTTAAATACTGCTGTGTTGACATTATTAAAATGAGTTTAAAACAATAAAAAATACAAGTATAAACTAATACTCAACACTAAACCACGCTTTGAAGAAGTAAAAACTAAGAACTAATGACACCGGCAACGGGCAGTGATTATTGATTACAAAGATTATTTCGAGAATCCCAATTCCACACATAAAAGTAACTAAATAAAAATAAAACAATAATACACTATAATAATTATACATCTAAATATAGATGTTATTATGGATCAATAGGGACCCCTGCTTTTCGACAACAAATCAAATAGCTAAATTATAAATTATAAAAATAAATATTTTTATTTAATATATTTTATTTATTTAAGCATTAGACCAAAATGTAATTATTTAAAATAGACGCAGTTCACGTCGGGGCTCCTTGAGCCAACGATTAGTAGCCTTCTACAGGGGCATTGCCCCTGCTGTCCCTGTGGTTGTAGCGACACTGTTATCAGCTTAAAGCATTGAAGAAAATAAATAAAATATATTGTACCCAATAATAATGTCATATTAAAGACATGAGTAAGTAAGTTAATAAAGTTTTACTTATTATGTTATATACAGTTGAGTACAATAAGACTATAACCTAAGAATGATATGTATTTTGTCAGTGTTATACTTTTGTATACATGTAGGTACTATTATATATATATATATATTAATCTCAATAAGACTTCATATAATATCACACTATTGTTTTTTTTTTTTTGTAGGTTTATTTCCTTGGGAGGGCTTGGCAGCGGTGGCCATTATTTCGCCATGTGAGTTTTTTTTAGGATTTTTATTTAATTAAGAGTCATGTGTTCACCCATCCGACTGCTAGTAGCACCGGGTGGTGACTAACCACAGCACTGAGATTGACTTGTGGAAAACCGTTGGGATACACCAGAGGTCTCCACATAGTGGTCGATATACGATATAACCCCTAAGGCCCTAAATGATCAATTTTGACCCGCTAGAGGTCAATGTGACTAAAAAAAACTTTAAAATCATTATGCTCATCCTTCTCATTAAAAGTATTTATTTTTTGTAGATTCATTTTATTTTAGTTTAATACAATTCATTTTTTATTTTGTCGTTTTGTAAATTAAAAATAAAATAAATAGTTCAAATTTAGTTAATAAAGGCTTTAATAAAAACAATTTTTCACTTCTACGTAAATCCTATACTAGCTTTGTGCCAGCTTTCAAAAACATATTGATCAATTTATAACAATTCTATACTTGGGAGTTTATTAAAAACTGAAAACATCTATAGAATTCTGATGATCTAGAGAAAAAAAAGTTTGGGAGCAATTGGATTACTCAATGCCACAATATCGTTTTTTACTTGATGGATCAATTAATTATAAATAGTATTAAATTCATATATTCATATATATATATATATATATATTTATATGCCTATATTATATAAATTACTACGATCCAGTAAATAGTAATACAAATGTAAAAACTGTTTACAGTTCACAAAAAAAGTTGACAATCAATGGTAAATTAATACAAAATTAATATGGACATGTACCTACTAACATTTTACTTCGTCGTTACTTCCAGTTCCAAAATAATGGTTCTTTGCGCTCAAACACTTTCTTAATAATATAACCATAGGTACCTATAAGAAGAATAATCTTTACTCAGAAATAAAATACTTCTAATTAAAATACTGAAAATTGCGTTTTTAATTGTAACAAAAAATTGCACAGTATAGGTACTAGGATGGTATAAGATATTAGCTAAGTAGTTAGTTGTATACTTATATTTATTGTTACCAAATATTTAAAAATAAGGCGACAGAATCGCGTGTCAGATTTATATGTATCATTATGCCAATATGACTATTTGCTTATGTTTATACCGGTATAAAAATTGTAAAATGTCTGAACTAATTTAATCTACTACTTGTTAATTTAATGAAACGGCGTGCTACTGTCTAGTGTCTACGATGGCAATTATTAATTACTTTTTAATGTAAAAACATTATATAATTATTTCGTTATTTTTAGAACTATAAACCTACCTACCTTTATAAATGATACTATGTTACTGTAGGTACTGTTCAATTTTCAAGAATAAACGAATGAGTGCACTTAAGGTTTTGAACTTTATCCTATTGCTCGCAGGGCGTCCATCATTGCAATTACGTCATTAGCCACTGCTACTGATTAATAATTCAAAACGAGAATTAAATAAAACAAAGATAATAGCAGTATGATAATTTACTGGTACAGTAAGTACACTTAACCTTTTATATAATTACCAATACATGATAATAAGCTAAATAGTATTCATACCAACTAATTAAACTTGGAATGTTGGTTTTATTTTAGTCTTTAGATTTATACCTACCTACGTTATAAATTATAACCGCAGAAATAAAATTTGTTGATGTAAGTACTGTAAATGCTTTATTCCATTTAGTTGTGCAGCTTCTTTTCTTTACATAAAACCAATACAAATACAAGTTTTCAATTAATACTGGTATATTGATTAATAGGTATTAGGTACCTAGTAATATAATATGATTGAATATTTGAATGATTCGGAAATGTTGATAGGTATGATTGGTAAGTATAATTTATAGTCACGATAACTCACGAATAATATTATATAATAATACAAGTATCATAAGTATCATAGTGCAGTGATTAAATAAATTATTACATAAAATAATATTCATCTGACTTAAGCGAATAACTACCTACATATTTAAATTAATGTTGGTTCTTGATTTTATTTTAATTATTAAAAATGTATATTAATGTAAATTAACAACAATTATGTAAAAAAAAAAAGTCATTCATCACGAGTACCTAAGGTAATTATTTTTTGTAATTATAATTATACTGTTAATTCATATATTATCGCATTGGTTATATTCGGAGTGCTGGTCTATAATAATATAAGGTCATAAGGACATATAGGATACTTATTGGAATATAATATTATAAAATGGAATTCCTAATAAATAAAAAACAACATGCATATGACAACATTTTAATATTTTTATCGTACGCATAACTGAGCATTACATAGTAAGATAGTAAATAATTTGAAATGAAGATCTGACAAGATAAATAATTTAAACATGTATTAGATAGGTATTAGTAAATTTCTGATCTACTTACTACACTTGGTAAAAAAAAACAATGAAGACAATTGATTTAACGTGAACTTTTTAATTCGCATACCTATAACGGCTATAGTCATTTAGAAATTAAAAATGTAGTATGTATTTTTATCCATAATCCATTCACTATAATATAATACCATACAGTGAAACATTACTCCACGGCCAAATAAGCCCGTACCAGTTATCTTTACGCAAGACTCCTGGATATGATATGGGTACTCAAAAGAAACTGAAATCGCCTGGATACTAGGAGACTGGGCAACTAGGCAACTGCGCATGTTTGTTTCAATAGAGATATTCAGACGGCGCTACTGGAATCACCGCGACTAGTCGAATCGCAACTACTCGTGTCAGTCTCCTCGCTATTCTAGTAGACCGAGTTGCTTTAAAGTTACCTGTTTATCTAGTTATCTGTGTACCTAATATACCTACTATATAGTAAATATTGTATTAATTAGTATTGTTTATTTTGTCTATTGACAATGGAGCAAAGTTTTAATATTCAATTCGTTCATGAAATCCAAAAGCAACCAGAGCTATACAACTATACTTTAAAAAGTTATTCCAAAAAAAATGTGACGGAAAAAGCTTGGAGAGATGTAGAATCACTACTAGATATTACGAATTACTAAATATAAAAATACTAATAAACTAATAATAAATAATAAGTACCTAATATTAATTATAAATATTTATATAGTTAGTAGTTACACACATTATACGAAAAACTAAAAAATACTGACAACTGTGCTGTCGAAATCGTAAGGCGACACTAATTTGTAATGTGAAGATAACTGGCAACTGGAGTTGCCTAGTTGCTCAGTCTCCTAGTATCCAGGCGATTTCAGTTTCTTTTGAGTATCCTCGTGTGAGGAGGGCCTTAACAACAGCGGAAATTTCTAGTCCGCTTCCAAATACAGCACTAATATTATTAACATATAATTTTAATGCTAACTATTTAACTTTCGTACTTTCCCTTAATGTGGAAATGTGCAACCATAACACTAACTCATACTGAATAATTTCCTACACAGGCCAATAAATCGTTAGCCTTTCTTTGCAAAAATGTATGTAAAAAACTACTCGTCTTAAAGAGCATATTATTTAAACATTCATATTTTTATCAATAATATATGGTAATGGATAAAACAAAAATTCTAGGTAACTAATCACCGATTAGTAATCAGGGTTCCACGACAGACCCTCCACTTTTAACTTACAATTGTAACATCGTCAAATTAATTAAATATCAATGTTTGTGTTTGGAAAAAATTAAAGACCTGTAAAGTTCTATAGTAATAATTTTTGGCGTGTCATCGTGTTTTAACAGTCTATGTTATTATGTTTCAAAAAAAGGGTACCTAAAATAAGAAATTAATAATAATCATTAAATATTATTATATTATTTAATTACAATAACTTGTCATAAGCAAAACTTAATATATCCTCACTTTGAGCTTCAATAGATCAGTATCACCGTCTCAACGTACCTATAGAAGTTATATTTTAGAAATGAATTTTCATTATATGTAGATAATCTGCATCATATAGGTACCCGTACGTTAAGGTGTTCTGTTTGCTGTTGTCATTGTCTACTGCAAATTGTATGTAAATGCATGTAAGTAATGTTCAAATTTATGCAAACATATATTAATCATCTAGCAGAAAACTCATTTTAATGACCTGATTTTAGTTTTACAAATAATATATGTACGGAAATAATTAAAGTGTATACTGACATACTGTCGTAACTATAGTTGAACAGTCTTAGGGTGCCGACTATTAATGAATAATGAATATATATGACCACTGTCACTGTGGTAGGTAGTAGTGAATGAATAAAGCACAATAAAATACCGATTGATGTGTGTATAAAAAATATACCTAAGATCTACTTATTATAATAGGTAACTAAGGGAATTATATAATATTTTTTTAAATGTGTGTATCGTCATATGAGAACGGATTACGGCGTTAAGCAAAAAAAGAACCGGATGGGCATCGCTCTGCTATACAGTTAGGGGTGAAGTGCACCTCTTTCATAACCCATAGGATAGGTCATTACAATGGATTTGTTAAATTTGAATAAAATGATAGGTATCATTGTATACGAATAACGATTCTGAACGGAGATGATATGTTGGACTAAAATGGGTATATTATAATATAGTATTTTATATTTAAATCGAAATATAGTGCAATAGTATCAAATTTCGTAAAAATTTAAATTTCAAACGGTCATAAATTTTTTTCTTAAAGTCTAGTAGAATTTTTTTGTAGCTTTTTGAAGAGTAACTTATGGATAACACAGTGTTAAAATATTAATCCTTAAGTATAAACTGAAAAAAATTTATGAATTTTCAACTACAAAATAACTTGCAAATCATCGCGATTTTAACATATTTTATACAAATCTGAAATTTATGGGCTTATAAAAAAAATTTGAGTGAAACGATCTTCGATAATTTTTAATTACGATAAATATAACTTATAATAATCCTTGCATTAAATTTTCAAGAGTTTTCGGACAGCCAAATAATTTTTATAGATATTTCAAAAAAAAAAACTCACACAAATCGAAAATTTAAACTGTCTATGAATAAGTTAAAATATGTCAAAATACTTTGAAAACTTAACCATGAATAGAGAACGTTAATATAAAAATTTGGTGAAAATTTCAAGTGTTGCCTTATTTGGTTTTTGAGTTAGAGCAAATTTCAAAAACCTATATAATTTGTCAGTCTAGAATATTATACATTATATTATATTTTACATGTAATTTTATGTCAATATTCGCTGTTCAAATGCTTCTAAAAAAAATATGTGCCTATGGATTTTAATAAGTTTTGAATGACAATAATAACTACTTCTGTGAAATCTTCTATTAAATTTTCAAGTATTTTGTGTTAGTCAATTGTTTTTTAACATCGATTATAAAAAAAAAAATGTAAAAAAGTCGATTATTTTAAATGCCTATAAGTGGCTTAAAAATCAATATAATTTGAAAAAATATGACAAAAGGAAATGCCAATCTTAACAGCTGGTAAAAATTTCAAGTTTCTGCGACTTATACTTTTTGAATTATAACAAATATTTAAAATCGTTTGAGAATAAATCGCTATTTTATGCAATTTTGTAAAAATTTAAATTTCAAACAGTCATTAAATTTTATCTAGTTATACCTTTATATTATACCTTCAAAAATAAAGTCTGAAATGTCAAGTTCTGATACAAGTTTGTCAATTTCCGATGATGAATTTGTTCTGGATATTTTGTATTATTTACCTAAACCAAGGTTATTTAGAGATTGATCAAATCCTTTGGAGGAATTTGACGAAATTGATTTTAAGTGTCGATTTAGGCAAGTTATTTTAAAAACGTATTAGGTACAAGTACTAACTACCTATATATAACGTATGAGTATATTAGTTCAATAAGAATACACTAAAATGTTCATAATTTGTAAATTTATGAACAGGTTATCTAAGTAAATATTTGGTTTATTATGTAATTTGATTGGTGAATTATTACACAATTCTCGTAGAAGTTTCGTAATTTCTCCAGAAATTCAAATTTTAATAACATTACGTTATTATACCACAGGAGCATTTCAAGTATTTTAAATAATATAATATAATATACCTAATATATTTAGAGTAATTAAGTAGATCTAATGGCCCTTTTCCGTAAGTAAAAAAGTAACAAATTGTAGAAATTTACAATATTATTATTGTTCATTTGTACCTATTCAAATTAAAAGTTCAAACAGCTGTTGACATATCTAGGTTTGAAGATGTTTTTTCTGTGATAAGCTCAAAATTCTATACAAACTTTGGTATCCTGGTTAACACCGATATATTTTTATTGTATGGTTTGTGCAACCCAAACGCGTCTGTAAAAATATTTAACGGTTTGATTTCGATAAAACAATTCATTAAATAAATTTAAAGTTCGGTTTCATGCAACCCGACTTAAGTGTAATACATATTATGCATTAAGTATTTCTTCATAAATATATAGTATAATTGTTGTACTAATGACTAATAAGTATATGCTCTAAGCTTCCAATATACCCCTGCATGGACGATGTATCATGTACTTCCTACCTACTGGTCATTATAGACATTACCTGATTACCTTTACTTACATTTATATTCAACAAAGTAAATATTTTTCTTTGGACCAACATTAGAATAATTCAATAAATATCTAAATAAATTTAAATATTTGACATGTATAAGTTAAGCCATAAAAGAATTTTCTTATTTAAGATATGGATTAAAGATAAATCTAAAACTAAATAAGTAACATAATTTTAATATTCAGATAAATAGGTTATAAAGAATTTATAAGTTGCCGATTATTAATTAGAAGAAAAATAGTATAGTTATGGCCTAGAAAATTAATTTTCTTAATAACCTGATTCAATTTAAGATACCAAGTGAGAACACTTAATATCTTTGCGCAGATTCATGTGACTTGAATTTGATTTTTTAGTTGGTTTTAATTATACTTGATAAAACATATTTTTATGGTCTTTGATTTTTTTTTCTTGTTAGATATAAGCAGTAAACACGGTACAACTTTTTTTTCTCTTAAATGGTACCTAACCCTTACTTTTGACAACTAATTATTTTTTCCACATTTTTCTTTAATTTTAATGGTTTAACTGGGTTTCTATGTTCAAAATTGGTAAAGTTACAGCAACTACTGTAAAATATATGATTACATGTACTTAAACAAATTTAGGAGTAAATAATACGATACTGCAAACCGATGAAAAATCAACTACATTGTTCCCTGATGTTTATACTATTATTGAAATCATTTGAAAAAAGGATAGTTAATCAGTCTAATAAAAAAAAAAATTAATTGCTTATGTATTAGAATTAGACACAATATTTAATATTTGATATACGATTTTAAAAACAAAATATAAGTAACAGTGTAAATAATAAGATTAAAATCATTTACTTTAGTATGATTATAATAGTATTTTATTATTTCATTGTAACTTATGAATATGGGCTCCTTACACAAACTTGTACGTTGATGCCTTTTACCTCCTTGACAAAATAAAAATAAAAATATATAAATTTAAATCAATAGTTAACTAACTCTTTAACAGCTTGTAAACATTTCCATTTGTTGGGCATGTAAAATTGTTCAAAAACATGAGGAAATGGGGTATCATACCCAGTTACTCGCCGTATTGGAGATTCTAAATGAAGAAAACATTCTTCCTGAGAAAATATTTTTTTAAGAAAATAATTAAGTAGTTTTAAATATTAAAATACAATAATACAGAAAATTTAAATTACTTGTATTGAAGCAGTAATTTCGGCACCAAATCCACCAGTTAGAGGTGCTTCGTGAGACACTACACAACGACCAGTTTTTTTCACAGACTAAAAAATGTTCAATAATTTAAACAAATACAAGAATGTAATAAATCAAAACAAATATTTTTAATTACTAACATTTGACACAGTTTCTTTATCCCAAGGCAGTATAGTCACCAAATCAATTACTTCACAAGAAATTCCAAAATCCTTGTTAGCTATTACCGCAACTTCAAGCAATACATGAATTTGAGTACCCCAACCAATTAATGTAATATCTTTACCCTTGACCAAAACATCAGCTTTTCCTAACGGAAGTTCATAGTCATCATCAGGTACATCATCTACAGCTAATCTATACATAATTTTTGGCTCAAAAAATATGCATGGATTTGGATCTCGGATACAAGATAGAAGTAATCCTTTTGCTTTATGGGCACCACGAGGCATTACAATCTGTTATAATTTGGATGAAAAGATTAAAGCAATTAAAAAATCTTATAAGTTATAATAATTAAAATTAAATTGTATTACATATTATAACAATTCTTGAAGAAAATATAAACTACAATTAAGAAATAGAAAGTATAAGTGAATTTTTTTTAGTCTTAAATTGACTTGCAAAGTTGCATACAAATTATTTCCAAAAATTCAGGACACATATCAATAAAATGTTAATAGACAATAACTAATTACAATTTTAGAAATTACTTTGAGTCCTGGAGCATGAGTATAAAAACTTTCAGGACTCTGAGAGTGATAAAGTGCTCCATGACCAACAGCAGAACAAGGAGTACGTACAGTTAGTTTTCCACAGTCAAATTGATTACCAGAACGATAACGATATTTGGCAGCTTCATTAACTAACTAAAAAATACAAATAAATATTGATTATTAGTCTCAAAAACAGTAATTTATAATTTATACAGTAATTTAAATACTTGATCTAATGCAGGATACATGTAATCGGCAAACTGAATTTCTGCTATGGCTGTAGTACCAGCTACCGCAAGACCAATTCCAAAGCCAATAATACCTTGTTCACAAAGTGGTGTATTAAAAACACGGTCTTCTCCATACCGATCACGCAAGCCACTGGTACATCTAAATACACCACCAAATCCAACATCTTCACCAAATACAACTAAAATTTAATATAATATTGCTAAATAATAAGAATTAACTTATTAACATGTATAAGCAACACATGCATTGTATTTTAGTAAGAAAAATGTTTAATCTCACATGAGTTGTATTTATATTTTATTTGAAATTACATCAATTTATCAATTTATCATCAACAATAATAGATTGATAATAGATTTTAGGTATTACTATTATAATAAATTTAGTAGATTATAATTATAATACTTTATCTTTAACCTATCGACTTTTTTCTTTTAGTAAAATGGCTTATTTTGATAATTAAAATAACAATAAATTGTATATATATTTATTTAAATATTTATTAATAATTAAATAATTATTAACTATAAATTATTAAGAATTAATAATTTTTAACACAAAAACAATCTATCATAATATATAACATACATAAGTATACATTACATGTGTACTTATACAGTAGACAAGAACATAATTAAATAAAAACAAATTTTTAATACACAAATGATCAAAATATAGATATAGATATTTTCTTTGGAATAAATACATACAAATACAATGTACATTTGAGTCATACCAGTATTATTATGTAGGAATAAGGAGTAAGAAAAATAACTGATCTATAATATAATTCATATTATTATAAATATGTAACAAAATTTACAGTGTAAAACTCAAATCACCCATTTATACATCTTGGTATAATTGTATGATTAGTACATGTCAACAATTATATGAATAGCTGAAGATATTCATTTTTCAGTCATCCGTAGACTAAGAAATGTATTCGATATACACCAATAATCTAGATTAGACCGATAAAAATTTACAGATCATAATGCATTAATGATTGAAGCAAAATTAGCATAGCAGTTTTTGGAAATTTTTATAAGCTTATTAAAGAGTTTACAAAGAAGAAAGCAAGGCAATTTTTAATCAAGTTAAAATGTAACAGAAGGTGTCAAAAAATGACACACTTAAGTAAAAGTAATACACTAGGTATATGTCTATATAGTATTGTAGTACCTACTTACTACAATGTATGGTAAACAAGTTCAATAACTTAAGTAAATTATATAATATAAAATATAATATAATATACTATATATAAATATATTATACATAAATTACAATTAAAAATATTTTTAAACATTTACAACATGAAAAATATGGAGTTATTTTAAAACAATGTACGCGAAAATATTATATTTTCCATAATACATAATATTATTATGTATTTATATTTTATTTTATAACTTACCACTATTAGAATCTTTGCTCAGCACCGAATCCATTGCATCATTGATTGCTTGGTACATATTTTTCTTATTAGTTTTACCTATAATATAATTAATAATGAGGTTAAATACTAAAAAAATTTTAAAAATTCTTACAGAGTTCATTTGAAATTTGTTCAGGATGATAAACAAAATGAGATACATAACGCTTGAAACAACCACATAAATTTTTTGGTGTACTGAACAAGGAAAATTTATTAATTATTGAATGCATTGTAAAAAGTTAAGAAATTATTCGAAGTATTAATTGATGTAAATTTCACAGTGTACTGAACTGAGAACTTGAACAGTCGAACCTGTAAGAATGTATAGTGAATAGTGATTAATAAATTTTTAATAATCATTATCTTTCCAATACTTACCTTTTTTTTTTAATTTGTTGATAAAATACCAGTAGTGTAGGTATACTTCATAGTGCATATCCTATGATTGTACAGAACCAATTTAAAGGTAACATAAATACATAATATAAGTTTAGGTTTAGTTTTCTTTTGTGCGAGCCATTACTCGATTGTGCCAGCTATACAGTAGTCTATTATGACCATCTTATCTAATCTGCATATTCAGTCTAATTTAAATTAGTAATTATAAATACTAACAATCAATAACCATGTATCAGGTAATAGTATACACGTACACACCACACGCGTCAAGTGTCTAGTCTCTAGTGAGTAGTGTCTACACATTTCTTTTTTTTTCAAGTGTTCAGCTTCGAGTACTCTGTAATTCTGTATTTTAATATTTGTTTCTGTTATTATAGATTTTTCATGTATTAATAAAAAATAGTATTAGCATTATTCTGTAATCCAGGCATGTCAAACACGCGGCCAGTGGCTTATTTTTTGTGGCCAATGGCTAAAAATATTATTGGACAAAAAAAAAAAAAACAGAAGCGTAGGTTTTGTTGGATTATTATTATTTTTTTTTTTTTACAAGCTTATAATATGATTTTACTAGTTTTATTTTGAAATATAATTATACACCTAAAAAGAACGGAATGGGCCTCGTTCTGCTGTACAGTTAGGGGTGGAGTGCACCTCTTTCATAGCCCATAGGATAGGTCATTACAATGGATTTGTTAAATTTGAATGCAATGTTAGGTATCATTGTATACGAATAACGATTCCGAACGGAGATGATATGTTGGTCTAAAATGGGTATAATATAATAATATAAATAATATAGTGTTTTATTTTATATTTAAATTGAAATATAATAGAATAGTATGCAATTTCGTAAAAATTTAAATTTCAAACGATCATAATTTATTTTCCTTTAAGTCCGGTAGAAATTTTTTTATATATTTTTAAAGATTAGCTTATAGACAAACTAGTGTTAAAGTTTTGAACCTTAAGTATAAACAGAAAAAATGTTATAAATTTTCAACTACAAAATAACTTGCAAATTATCGCGATTTTAATATATTATATACAAATTTGAATTCTATGGGCTTATAAAAAAAATTTGAGCGAAACGATCTCCGATATTTTTTAGTTACAATCAGTTTAACTTAATATATACCTTGGATTAAATTTTCAAGTTTTCGGTCAGCCAATTAAATTTTATAGATGTTTAAAAAAAAAAATTTTACAAAAATCGAAAATTTAAATTGTCTATAAATAAGTCAAAATATGTCAAAATACTTTGAAAACTGAACTATGTATAGAGAATGCTAATATAAAGATTTGGTGAAAATTTAAAGTTGTTACGGTTTTTGATTTTTGAGTTAGAGCATTTAAAAACAATGTATTTTGTAAAAACGTGATTTTGCGTAAAATTTCCCGTTTTTTCGTAATTTTTTTATCGTTTTTTCCGATTTTTCAAAAAAGTAATGAAAAAGTTGGAGTTTTGACTTGCCCAAGTACCATCTACATTCACTTTCTTTTCAGAAAAGTTGCTGTTCAAGAAAATCGAAGCATTTTTACTAACAAAAAAGGTTTTCTCAGACACTAAAAAAAAAAAAACACTCATCATTGTAAAATCAATAGCTATTGATTTCTAGATTTCATCACTCCGTTCAGAATCTAAAATCTAAAGGACGATACTCCTAGTTCAAGTGAGTTACAGGAATAGTTGAATGATATTGCTTTATTGGCCTTTTAAATTCGAAAGAAATATACCATTGTTTTAGGAGAAACGATTCTGAGTGAAATAGGTCGGAATGTCGGATGGATCATTTTCTACTGACGACCGTTGCGAGATTACTGATGGGTCCCTCCTACGTCTAGAGCTGACGGATAGATCGAGAAAAAGAGCAGTTTTCGTTTTTGTTGCGATGATGTGTCAATATCTAGGGCGGGAACCTTCTCGTAGGAAAGAGTCCTTTTTTTAAAATGTTACGAAACCATGATTTTTTCAGCAATAAATTTAACAACACCCTACCAAATCCATATACTCTGTAAGAAAACGGCATTTCCATGTAAATGCAAATATTGGCTGCGCACATAAAGCTAACATTCTGTGTACTGTCCTCTTGTTAATTGTTATTGATGAAATGACTATGCAGTATGTTAATTAATTGGAAAGTCAGTAGTTATAGCTTATAACTCCTAATATAATGCAGATATTGAAGTTTTGTTTTTTTTAACATAATATGTGACTTATAGCCCATCTTTTACCATGGTTAAAAAAATCCAAAATTCAAAATTGACAAAAAAAAATTTTGAAAAATTTCCGAAATAGCCACATTGTAGAATTACTTATAAGTTAATAAGTGAGAAAAAAAAATTTAAATCGGTTGAATTTTGAATGAATGAGAGTATTTTATATTTCCAAAAAACACAGAAAATTGTAAAATCGTACGGTTTTTTTGATTTTTTTCGTAATCGTATTGGTTATTGTTAAATATCTTCAATTTAAGCAGCTATTTATGTTCATATTAATTTTAATTACATTTTAACTTCATTTCAGTTTAAATGAAACCTTGAATTATCTGAGAAAACGTTAAAATGTGTGATATTTAAATTATAATTAGCATTAAAATATTTAAAATTACCTACCTAAATAATGATACCAATAACAATATTAATTTATTATACTTTGTTGAAGTCACTGCGGTGTCATTATTATTTACCTAGATATCATAATTTTAAAATTTTATTTATGGATAATGCAGATGCGTAGATTTTACTCTTTGGCTATTTGGCTTTTATTATTTTTAAAATAAATAAATACCATTTTTACGTTATCGGATATTGTAAATTTAATTTTAATACTTATTTAACGAAAAAATTAAAATGAAATTAAAACTAATGTTAAATGAAGTTAAAAAAAAATCTAGGCACCTGCATTATCAATAAATAAAATTTAAAATGTTAAAATGTAATTTAAATTAATACGGACATAAATAGCTATTGAAATTGAAGATGTTTAACAGTAAACAATATAATTACTAAAAAAATCAAAAAAACCGTATGATTTTACAATTTGCTGTGTTTTTTGAAAATATAAAATGCTCTCATTCATTCAAAAATCAACAGATTTCAATTTTTTTTTCTCAGAGTAACTATTAAGTAATTCTACAAAGTGGCTATTTTCAAAATTTTTTTTTTCGATTTTGAATTTTGGATTTTTTTAACCGTGGTAAAAGATGGGCTGTAAGTCACATATTATGTTAAAAAACAAAAACGGAACTTCAATATCT
This sequence comes from Chaitophorus viminalis, assembly GCA_025469195.1. Classification (NCBI taxonomy): domain Eukaryota; kingdom Metazoa; phylum Arthropoda; class Insecta; order Hemiptera; family Aphididae; genus Chaitophorus; species Chaitophorus viminalis. The sequence goes on from JAIPRK010000919.1 coordinate 30,666, forward strand.
GCATTATATTAGGAGTAATATATACTGACTTTCCAATTAATTAACATACTGTATAATATGTAGAATGGGATGAGTTGAAATGTTTAAGTACTATTGTTATGCCTTATGCAGTTATGCCTATAACAATAATGGCGATTTGAAAGTGTTAACATGGAAATTGTTGCTGCCTGGGTATTTATCGTATGCAGAGGCGGACTGGGTAAGCGACAGGCAAGTCAGCAATTTTGAAACGTCGGGCCATCTTTTACCGAAAATTAATTAATATTATAGTACATTTTTTTTATCAAAATACTATTATGTTTTATTACCAGTTACTTGAGTTACTACAGTAATTGTGAGTATTACCTTACATTGGTCTGATATAATAATAAAATACTGGCTACAGATTTTAGTGATTTTACTAAATCACAACATCCACAATACTTACTATTCAATACAACACTTACAGACTTCAAATTAGGAATTTGGCTACCCAGTAATACAGTCAGTAAAACAAGATTTATGAAAAGAATTAAAACTATATCATAACAAAATGTATATTCGTAAATATTTATTATTCTTAAATAAATAATCATGGTATACCAAAATAAAATATAAGTATACCTCTAATAATAATAAATGATTTATATAAAAATAAAATAACTTATTAATTCAATCTTTTTGTTTAAGCCGATAACAAAAATAAAATATGAATTTTCATTAATTTCCGGCATAGACATTATGTATTATCCAGTGTTTAGAATTCATCATATTATAAGATGCATTTTCGTATGTTTTCATATTTTATTCTTAAAAATAATGTAGGTAGGGCCAAATTATATAATACGGCATACAGACCAGTCTGCGATCGTTGATCAGCGGACCGGGCCAGTCCACCTCTAGTTATATGTATCAATGAATCTTGAAAACTTCCTGTTGATTACTGTTCGTAAAACCATTCAAATAGTTTACAAAATCATATTAAATTAGACATGCTTTAAATCTTATAAGTAAAAATAGTTCTATTTTTGGTAGAATGGTAGTAGGTAATGGTTAGTTATACTTTTGATTGATGCCCAACGAATCTTAACAAGTAAATTAAACTGCAGTACTTTGCAAACACAATTATTGTTTATATTACCCAAACCATTTCATAAACATAAAGCTAGTAAGAAATACTTTTAGGAAAACGTGAATGTGTAAACCAATTTTTAGCGTAGGTAAACGCAACTTTGGTCAAATGATTTTGTCATGGGGTCATGGGGATTCCCTCACTCCTCCTTACCCGTTTGATTGCCACTGGGAAAACGAAATAATTGATTTTAACTTAATTAAAAAACTATTGCTTAAAAAAAGGGAAGATTTTATTTGGCAAATAAAATGAAACCCTTATTTAGGATCAATATTCTATTGTCGACAAAAAATGATTGATAATTTAGCTACTCCTCAGTTACTAGTAGGTATAGAGAAATACATAATAAGTTAAGTAAGTTAACTTAGTTGTGGTATGGTAATTGCTAATTAACAAACTATTCTAATACTTTTTAATTTCATGAGATCTACACCAAAGAGGCACAGAATATAAACAGCGACCGCCATAGCCGTTATCACTTATCACCCCCTCCGCGCCATTATGGCGTTATCATTACCGACGGACGATATCGCAGCTTCGACATCGTGTTTTTGTATTTCGTGTTATTATTGTTCAAAGTTGTTACTTTTTGGCACTTAGGCAGCTTCATGACTGCAAGCAGGTCACCGAACCGTTTACGTTTTCATTTTGTCCCACGCTGATTGCTGGTCTAAAAAATTACAGAAGTGAGAAATAGTATGTACTTGGATACATTAATACAATTTTTGTTGATACTAGCCGTATATTTATCTGTTAAAATATTTTATAATAATGCTTAATTTCCCCATGTTCCAATTATTAATGTCTCGCAGTCGTTTTATATTTCTATTATATATCAGTTTTAGTATTTATAAGCTTCAGTATTATTTAATACATTTGTGCTTCTATTATACTTCTATTCATTGGTCTATATTTTTAATGAATGATATTGACGTTAATCATCATAACATTTGGTCAAAACTCAAGAGTAGACTATAGTCTACATTGTTATAAAAATAAATTATTAATACCGACGTATATTTATTTTTATATTAGGTAATATTGTTTTAATTTTGTATTTAGTGCAACATTTTTTTGTTTAGCTTCAAGAGGAATATATTTTGTTTTCATATTACATTCATATATTTTTTCATTAAGGACCTACTATTAATTTGTAACATTGTAGTATTTTTATTAGTCAAATTATTAAAATAATTATTGAATATGAGATATGGGGAAAACTGACATGTTTAAGTTATAAATTGTTTTTCTTTAAAAGCTATTCTTAAAAATAAACAAATAACTTTATACTGCTTGTGAACTAGTGTTTTATTGCTGTACCACTTAGCTTTATTTTTATAAACATAATACAATCAAATAAAGTACTTAATATTGTATACTATTAAAAAACTATAACTGAGGAGTTAGGAGTTAAATTATGTACTGTAATTGTTAATCTTTGTGTTTCAGAAAATCATGGATGATAATTGGGAAATAAATTCTATGATGGAATTTGATCACCATCAGAACATAGCGCGAGCAGCTTTTGGAGATATGCTTTATGATACCGATAGAGTAAATATTTTGAATTCCTACATTTTAGATTCTGAACGGAGTGATGGAATCTATTGGTTTTACAATGATGTGTTTTTTTTTTTTTTTTGTGTATAAGGACACGATTTTTGGTAGTAAAAATGCTTCGATTTTCTTAAGCAGCAACTTTTCTGAAAGGAAAGTGAATGTAGATGGTACTTCGGCAAGTCAAAAATACAACTTTTTTAAAAAATCGAAAAAATCGATAAAAAAATTACGAAAAAACGGGAAATTTTACGCAAAATCACGTTTTTACAAAATACATTGTTTTAAAATGCTCTAACTCAAAAACGAAAATCCGCAACAACTTGAAATTTTCACCAAATCTTTATATTCGCGTTCTCTATAAATGGTTAAGTTTTCAAAGTATTTTGACTTATTTATAGATAATTTAAATTTTCCATTTTTGTAAAAATTTTTTTTTTAAACATCTATAAAATTTAATTGGCTGACCGAAAACTCTTGAAATTTTAATACAAGGTTTATAATAAGCTTAACTTATCTTCTATCTTCACTAGAAAATATCGGTGATCGTTTTACTCAAATTTTTTTTATAAGCTCATAAAGCTCAAATTTGTATAAAATGTGTCAAAATCACGATAATTTGCAAGTTACTTTGTAGATAAAAAATTCATAAAATTTTTTCTGTTTATACTTAAGGTTCAAAATTTTGACACTAGTTTGTCCATAAGCTAATCTTCAAAAATTTATAAAAAAATTTCCACCGGACCATAAGGAAAAAATTTTATGACCGTTTGAAATTTAAATTTTTACGAAATTGCATAAAATAGTGATTTATGGTCAAACGATTTTAAATATTTGTTATAATTTAAAAAGTATAAGTCGCTGAAACTTGAAATTTTCACCAGTTGTTAAGATAGGCATTTCCTTTATGTCATATTTTTTCCAAAATATTATATTGATTTTTAAGCCACTTATAGGCATTTAAAAAATTCGAATTTTTTACATTTTTTTTTTATAATTGGTGATAAAAAAAAAATTGACCAATACAAAATACTTGAAAATTTAATAGAATATTCCACACAAGTATTTTTTTATTGTCATTCAAAAATCATCAAAATCCATATGTGTAATTTTTTTTTATAAGCGCTTGAACAGCAATTATTGATATAAAATTTCATGTAAAATATAATAAAATATATAAAATTCTAGACTGAGAAATTATATCGGTTTTTTTAAAATGCTCTAACTCAAAAACAAAAAACCGCAACAACTTGAAATTTTCACCAAATTTTTATATTGGTGTTCTCTATACATGGTTAAGTTTTCAAAGTATTTTGACATATTTTGACTTATTTATAGACAATTTCAATTTTCAATTTTTGTAAGTTTTTTTTTTATAAATATCTATAAAATTTTTTTGGCTGTCCAAAAACTTTTGAAAATGTATTAAAGCAGGCACCAACAACTCGCGGCCCTCGGAACTTTTTGCTGCGGCCCTCCAAATATATTTCATGGTGTTTAAAATTTCAATTTTAATAATTATTTTTAAACTTTTAAATTTTCTCTACTAATGTGTTTAATTAAAAATTAGTTAATAAGGATAACAGTAATGTTAACCTCATAATATGATTGTTGCTGTGTGTAAATATATTAGTATTAAATGTTAAAATTATATTTTTTAATATTTTGATTTTGTATGCGGCCCTCCATAAAAAACTGAAACAAATTATGGCCCGCGTAGGTAAAAAGGTTGCCGACCCCTGTATTAAAGGATTAAATATAAGTTGCACTAATTGTAACTAAAAAATATCAGAGATGGTTTCACTAAAATTTTTTTATAAGCCCTTAAAGTTCAAATTAGTATAAAATATGTTAAAATCGCGATAATTTGCAAGTTATTTTGTGGTTGAAAATTCATAAAATTTTTTCTGCTTATACTTAAGGTTCAAAATTTTAACACTAGGTTGTCCATAAGCTTACCTTTAAAAATATATAAAAAAATTTCTACCAGACTTAAAAAAAAAAAAATTATGACTGTTTTAAATTTAAATTTTTACGAAATTGCATTAAAATTCAATTTAAATATAAAATACTATATTATTATATACACATTTTAGACAAACATATTAACTCCGTTCAGAATCGTTATTCGTATACAATGATATCTATTATTGCATTCAAATTTAACAAATCCATTGTAATAATGACCTATTCTATAAACGAGGTACACTCCACCCTCAACTGTACAGCAATGCGAGGCCCACCCGTTCTTTTTAAGTTTGATTTTACAAAGTATATATTGTAGTATAAGTACATATTTAAAATTTATCATATTCTTCTTTATCATATAAATAATAAAATGTATCATAATAATTTTTTAATTATAGAATCAATTGTACTATAAAGCATTGAAAAAAGAAATTACAAGGTTACATAAAGCTAACAAAAAAGTGCATGTCTTAGACATAGGAACTGGTACTGGTTTATTGGCTATGATGGCTGCTAAGTGCGGAGCTGATTCTATTTACGCTTGTGAAGTATATAATATAATTATTTTTGATTATACAAAATAACCATGATTTTATACATTTTATTTTATTTTTTTAGGAGTTTGAAGAATCTTATAAATGTGCAAAAAAAATAATTAAATCTAATAATCTTGAAGATAAAATTGTTCTTATCCCTAAGAGCTCGCAAAAGTTAAAAGTTGGCATAGACTTACCTCATCGTATGAATTTATTAGTTACAGAAGTCTTTGATACAGAACTCATTGGTGAAGGTGCTATTTCAGTATTCAATCATGCTCATCAAGAACTATTAACAGTTAATATTTGTTTTATTATTTTGTTTATGTTATGAAAACAATAACGGATATAATAGTTATAAAATAATAATATAATATTAAACAATTATTTTGAAACATTTTTTTTCTTAGGACGACTGCATTGTTATACCATCTCAAGCTATTGTCTATACTCAAGTTGTTGAAAGCGAGTATATAAGAAATTTTAACAGAATTAACGATGTGTATCACAATAACAAGTTATTAATGAAAGTACCTGAGAATATAAAAAAATGTCAAGGTATTGAAAGTGTGTTTGACTTACAACTTAGTGAATTACCAACTGATGCTTTTAAAACTCTAATTCCTGCACAAGTTATGTTCAGGTGATTATTATAAATAATTACTACTATTATACACATTACTGTTATGTTATAAATTCTTTTTTAGATTTAATTGGAGTGATAAAAATGGTGTAGTAACCGATCGAAAAAATGTTATTCATTGTAAATCCAAGGAAAATGGCATTGCTCATGCTGCATTTGTATGGTGGGACTTAGCTATGGATTCTGATGGTGAAATCATGTTAAGTTGTGCTCCTAAATGGTATAGGAATTGTGATGATGCTCCTTGGAGAGATCATTGGATACAAGGAGTGTATTATTTTACAAATGAAATTAATTTAAAAACAAATGAAGAAGTAAATGTAATCGGTTATCACGATGAATTTTCATTTTGGTTTGACACCAATAAGTCGAGGTATATATTATTTTTAGTACAGTTTCATTACTGATTTGTATATACTATATGTATTCTACCAATTGCTCCATCATATTATACATACATATTGAATGTAATAGAATTTATGGTGTACACTGTCTAAAATCTTTATAAATTATTTTAGGTGAAAAATACTGATTTGATTAAATTTGTATTATTAGTTAAAGTATTATGATTCTTGATTTTGATGAGGATTTTAATTATACATATGACTATTAAATAGATACTGATTAAAAGTTCTAGTTGCACCTATACTTTTATTTATGTAATTTTACAATTTAAACTAATCATAACATTACTATGTTTTGTTTCAGTACATATTTAGATGTTCCTTTTCCATACTGTGAATGTGATTTTCACAGAATTATTAGCAGAACACTTATAGGACAAATGAATGACCACAATTTCACATTAAATTATTTAAATGCATTGAAAAAATATATAGAACCAGACAGCATATGTCTGTTTGTTGGCAATCTGTCATTTATAGGACTTACTGCTGCTTTGTTTGGTGCAGCAAAAGTACATTTTTATTTCAAAATTATTTTGTATAACCTGTTGTACTATAACAATGTCTTTGAATACTTATAGGTTTATTACTACGATGTAAGTGGACCACAAAGTTTTAGAAAAGTTTTAAAATCATATATTAGAACTAACGAGTTGGAAAATAAAGTTATTTTACTGAAAACATACAAAGAAGTTTTAGAAATAATTTCTAAACAAAAAGAAGTAAATAATAAATGTAAAAAAATATTATTGGAAAACATGGTTTTATTAAAATTTTATATTAGAAAGAGGAAGAAATATGTACTGTGTTTACGGAACCTTCCAAATGGATTTTACCTGAATGGATTGATATTGTAAGATATTCTCTTCAAGTAAATCCAAAAACAAACATATTTCCAAAAGAAGTCACTTTGAAAATACAAACTGTGGAATTTGATAATTTATGGAAAATTCGAGCTCCTTTGATTGAAGTGGAAGGGTTTGAAATTGTACCATTCAACGAAATTGTGCAGGTATAACACTTAATTGTTTTCACAGTACTTACGTTTAGTTATTAATTTATAAATAATTTTGAAAAAAAAGTTATTATTTGTTTTTCAAATATCTATTGATTTTTCTATATTTCTATATATCCATATATTTATATTGTTTAGTTGCTTAATATATTAATTTGAATGTGTTTAATTACTTTCTGAACTATGATTATAAATCATAAACATTTATAACCTTAATATTTATTATGTTTATGTGCTTTAGGAAAGTATCAAAATATCAGATGGAATATTGGAGGAAAAACCATTGTGGGAGTATCCTAGTAAAAGTCTCTCAAATATTTATGATTTATTTATTATGAATTTTGAAAATATTGCTAATGAATCAAGTTTAATTTTAAAAAATAGATTATCTGTTAATATTGAAAAGTAAGTTGTAAAGTAACTGATTATACAATGTAAATAGAATTAGAGTATATAGTATCCATTTCAATAGTTCATATTTAAAAAGTTTTAAATATTTACCGATTACTTAATAAACAAAATACCTATTTAACTGGGATTATTTTGTAATTTTTAGCTGATTTCAGTACAAAATTGGTAGTCTGTTTTCGAAAAATATTCAAGTTAAATGTAGTTAATATATTTGAATACTATACTAAAATATGTTAGGTATATCTAGGCTAAATGCTTAAAAGTATACGACAAAATTATCATAAGATAAATTTACCTTTTGTTTTGATCAAATATATAGCTGGTCATAAATATAATTTTATTTTAATAATCATTCGGTATTAATATTTTCAGTTTTGGTTTTTATTTCTTAAATTGAGTTTAACAATAAGTAGTATGATATTTGAAACGAAAAGGAATTAACATCCATCCCATTTTTTTAAATTTTATCTGAACATTTTTGAATATGCAATCAACATGTCATTCTATTATTTTGTTGTATAGTATTTATGTTTTATATGAAACTATTATTGATTTGACTTTGTTTACAGTGATGGTGATTGCCATGGACTAGTTTGTTGGACTGACTGGTGTTTGGATACAGATAAACATATTTCATTTGGTGCTTTAAATAGAAAAACCTATATATCAGATTGGTATCCTTACGTACGACAAAGAATTTACTTTTTGAATAAGTATCGAAAAGTTTTACCTGGAGATGTTATAAACTGTGATGCTATTTTATGTAAAAACGGCAATTTGTTAATTAGTTTTTGTAATACCTATGATCATTAAGTTAATATAATTTATAATCTTATTTTTTTATTGAAATATATTTCTTTTATATAGTTCACGTTTATTTACCATCTATTGAAATCATTTGATTATTATAAAATACAGTAGACACCTGTTTATAAGACTCACTTTGAGACCAGCAAGTGAGTCTTATAACCGAATGAATCTTATAGGCAAAGTGAAAAAATTTTTTTAATTATTTATTAATTTTATTTTATTCCATACATATTTTAATTTTACAGGTATAATTAATACTGTGTAATATATTGATAATCGTTGCGATAAATGTGAACTTTTATCTGGAATAAAATTTGTTATACGTTATAACTTATAAGGTATCAACAGGAACTAGGAATAACCAACACAAGTACTTATTATTTAATTTTTCAATACCAATTTATTTTATGAAATTTGAGTCATATAACTAAAGTGTTAAGTCTTCTAAGCGGCGTCTACTGTATAATCATAATTGACTGTATAGGAGTACAATATGTAATGTAACACTATTCATTACACAATACCCAATTTTACAATATAATTTGTATACTATTTGTGTAATCAATAATAGTACTTAACAAGGGTATTATATTACTGTTGTTTGTATAGATAAAAAAGAATATATGTTGGTATGCAGTTGTAATTGAAGTTTCTTAAATCCACAAACAAAAATGGTAACATGATGATTAATAAAAAAAATTTTGTTCAGTATATTATGTTCAATCAAATGAGTCAAAATATGTCAAAATGCTTTGAAAACTTAACCATGTGTAGAGAACGACAATATAAAGATTTGGTGAAAATTTCAAGTTGTTGCGGTTTTTCGTCTTTGAGTTAAAGCATTTTAAAAAAGAACGGATGGGCCTCGCTTTGCTGTACAGTTGAGGGTGGAGTGCACCTCGTTTATAGGATAGGTCATTATTAAAATGGATTTATTAAATTTGAATGCAATGATAGATATCATTGTATACGAATAACGATTCTGAACGGAGTTAATATGTTTGTCTAAAATGTGTATATAATAATATTTTATATTTAAATTGAATTATAATGCAATTTCGTAAAAATTAAAATTTCAAATAGCCATAAAATTTTTTCTTTTTGGTCCGGTGGAAATTTTTTTATATATTTTGAAGATTAGCTTATGGACAAACTAGTGTCAAAATTTTGAACCTTAAGTATAAACAGAAAAAATTTTATGAGTTTTTATCTACGAAATAACTTGCAAATGATCGTGATTTTGACACATTTTATACACATTTGAGCTTTATGGGCTTATAAAAAATTTGAGTGATACCATCTCCGATATTTTTTAGTTACAATTAATATAACTTATAATTAATCCTTTAATATATTTTCAAGAGTTTTCTTACAGCCAAATAAATTTTATAGATATTTTAAAAAAAAACTTACAAAAATCAAAAATTTAAATTGTCTATAAATAAGTCAAAATATGTCAAAATACTTTGAAAACTTAAATACTAATTTGCAAGTCATTTTGTAGATAAAAATTCATAAAATTTATTCTGTTCATACTTATGGTTCAAAATTTTAACACTAGGTTATCCATAAGCTACTCTTCAAAAATCTTTAAAATAATTTCTACCGGACCAAAAGGAAAAAATTTTATGACCGTTTGAAATTTAAATTTTTACGAAATTCCATAAAATAGCGATTTATCATCAAACGATTTTAAATATTTGTTATAATTCAAAAATTATAAGTCGCAGATACTTGAAATTTTTACCAGTTGTTAAGATAGGCATTTCTTCAATGTCATATTTTTTTTCAAAATATTATATTGGTTTTTAAGCCACTTATAGGCATTTAAAATATTCGAAGTTTTTACATTTTTTTTTTTTTTTTTTATAATCGGTGATAAAAAATAATTGACTAATATAATATACTTGAAAAATTAATAGAAAACTTCACAGAAGTAGTTATTATTTTCACTCAAAAATTATTAAAATCCATAAGCACAATTTTTTTTTATAAGCGTTTGAACAGGAAATATTGATATAAAATTACATGTAAAATATAATATAATGTATAATATTCTAGACTGACAAATAATATAGGTTTTCGAAATTTGCTCTAACTCAAGAACAAAAAACCATAACAACTTAAAATTGTCACTAAATCTTTATATTGGCATTCTCTATATATACTTCAGTTTTCAAAATATTTTGACGTATTTTGACTTATTTATATACAATTTAAATTTTCCATTTTTGTAAGTTTTTTTTTTTAAATATCTATAAAATTTATTTGGCAGTCTGAAAACTCTTGAAAATGTTTTAAAGGTTTAATTATAAGTTATACTAATTGTAACTAAAAATTATCGGAGATCGTTTCACTCAAATTTTTTCTATAAGTCCATAAATTTCAAATTTGTATAAAATATGTTAAAATCGAGATAATTTGCAAGTTATTTTGTAGTTGAAAATTCATAAAATTTTTTTTGTTTATGCTTAAGGATCAAAATTTGAACACTAGGTTGTCCACGAGCTTACCTTCAAAAATATATAAAAATATTTCTGCCAGATTTAAAAGAAAAAAACGGGTGAGCCTCGCTTTGCTGTACAGTTGGGGGTGGAGTGTACCTCGTTTATAGGATAGGTCATTATTACAATGGATTTTTTAAATTTGAATGCAATAATAGATATTATTGTATACGAATAACGATTCTGAACGAAGTTAATATGTTTGTCTAAAATGTGTAAATAATAATAATATAGTATTTTATATTTAAAGGAATTGAATTATAATGCAATTTCGTAAAAATTTAAATTTAAAACGGTCATAAAATTTTTCCTCTTAAATCTAGTAGAATTTTTTTTATTTATTTTTGAAGGTAAGCTTATCGACAACCTAGTGTCAAAATTTTGAACCTAAAGTATAAACAGAAAAAATTTTATGAATTTTCAACTACAGAATAACTTGCAAATTATCGTGATTTTGACACATTTTATACAAATTTGAGCTTTATGGGGTTATAAAAAAAATTGGAATGAAACGATCTCCGACATTTTTTAGTGACATTAATTTTAACTTATTATAAACCTTTTATTAAATTTTCATGAGTTTTCGGTCAGCCAATTAAATTTTATAGATGTTTAAAAAAAAAAATTTTACAAAAGTCGAAAATTTAAATTGTCTATAAATAAGTTAAAATATGTCAAAATACTTTGAAAGCTTAAGTATGTATAGAGAACACCAATATAAAGATTTGGTGAATATTTCAAGTTGTTGTGGTTTTCGTTTTTGAGTTAGAGCATTTTAAAAAAATGTATTTTGTAAACACGTGATTTTGTGTAAAATTTCTTGTTTTTTCGTAATTTTTATTTTTTTATCGTTTTTTTTCGATTTTGCAAAAAGTATTAAAAAAAGTTGGATTTTTGACTCGCCCAAGTACCATCTACATTCACTTTCCTTTTAGAAAAGTTGCTGTTTAAGCAAATCGAAGCATTTTTACTGCAAAAAAAGTTGTCGTCAGACACAAAAAAAAAAAAAAAAACACACACATCATTGTAAAATTAATAGATTCCATCACTCCGTTCACTGTTCAGAATCTAAAACTGCAAATATGTTCATCAATTTTATTTGTAGCTAAGTTGCTTAAATGTAAATGGAAATCGACCTAATTATAATACGAATAAGAATAATAATATATCATTTTATAATACACACAAAAGTATAAAAGATAGACGATAATGCATAATAATATAAATTCATGAATAATAGTTAATAGAAAGAATAACCAACGGGCAACTGGCAAGGTGTATTGATATTAATACATTCTTGATAGTAATGATAGGATCAAATTCAATATTATCTTTAATTGATGTATATAAAAATAAAAATGGGTGTTCAGCAGTTCCATGACCAAATGACACTTGGAAGAAAAACAACCAACACCGTCGAACACTAGTCCTTGGTGTGCGTTTTTACTCTCTCCCTGACGGAATTGTTCAACGCCATTCTTTTTGGTTATGTGAAGTTTGTCTAACGTGTGTAGGATTTCTCTACTGAAATTTTACATACTCCTCAGTCGACAAATAAGTTTTCCCGTTCGAAAAGTGTAATAACCAAACGTCAACATGGGTCGGATGCACACACCCGGGTAAATATTCATTTGGTTATTTAATTGTTTTTGTTCATTTGTTTCGCCGAATCCAAATCGTAGCGACACGGCGGCTGTGGTACGTATTCCGCGCAACGATACGCTGCTCGTGTGTGGTTTGGGTTACGTCGCGCTATTAAGCTACTCGCACATCTCTTGACCCGTTATTTTTATGATGTTTTTGCAGAAAAGGTATCTCTAAATCGGCTCTGCCGTACCGCCGCAGCGTACCGACATGGTTGAAGTCATCATCGGAAGATGTCAAAGATCACATTTTCAAGTTGGCCAAGAAGGGCTTGACTCCATCCAAAATCGGTAATACTCAAGCTCTTTCTGTTCCCCGAACACGATGTTTATCCATAAATAATTCCTAATCCATGACGGTTGTATTATTTGTTCCCAATGGAAATCCATTTTTAAATATTGTGCCAACTACGTATTGACAGTACTGACAGAACCTTTCCTGTTATCAAACGTTGCATCATTACCGATTCCATCTATTAATGTTTAACGTGAATACTTGATATTTAAAATCTATTTTATGTGTTAGGTACCCCTGGTTGCATGGTTTCAACGATTATTGTATTTTTTTCATTATTTTCCAACATGCTGTAGAAGAGTATTTGATGATAGTTTTACTATTTATTACAATTGAAAACGTAATTTAACAAGTTTTCATTTTTTTTTTTTTTTTTTTACAGACTAATTGGGTATTAGTCTGAGAGTAGTAACTTAATAAGTTTTTAATCATATCTATTATAAAATAATTAATTTTTAAATTATTGTATGTAATTATGGGGTTGGAATTGATGATTTTCTATCCATCATATTTTAGGATTAGACATCTATTTTCAACATACCGATTGATCTGTTTGTGCTATTTTAATACTGAAAAGTGACTTGAAGTTATCTCCAAGTCTACTTGAGAATGACTTCTTACTTTTTCATTTTGTTTTTCATAAGTTAGAAAGTAAACTATATCAAATTTATCCTAATGTGCTTTATATAGAGAAAAAAATGTTCAAGAATACCAAATGCTAAATTCAAATCAGTTTTCAAAATCCTTATCCCATCTGTTATTAGATTAATAACGCAAAATTTTTGAATCCCTTGTTTTGTTTATGTGATAGTCCATAAGATAGAGACAGAACGTAACTGCTTCTAATCATCTTTAAGGGAATTGTAAGCAATGATCTTCTGTATTTGTCTGCCACACGTGCAACATAGGAATTTAGATGGAATTAAACTGATTTAAATTTGTTGTTAAGTATACTTATACTTTTGATTGACTTTTTTAATTTTGTCCCCCAAAATTTTACAAAATTGAATTATACAAATAAATTGAAAATACTAAAATTAACAAAAGTTAATTTTTGTGTATGTTTAGTACAAAATTTAAAAAATATGAGAAAGTCAATCTATAAAAGACTTCAGAGCTAATTCAAATCAGTTCACAAAATTCTTATCGCATTAATTTAATATTTAAGAAATATAATTCCTATGGTACGCGTGTAATATACTGAAACAAATAATTATGGCTTACAATCTTCTTAACGTATTTTTATTGTATAATTTCAGCTTTTATAATATGTATTATATAAATACTTATTTGAAATATGTGTAGTTTTCATGGAATTCTTAATGATTTTGATCAATTTTAATATGAAAAAAAGAAGTTGTGCCATTATACTTTAAAGCCTTGGTCAGAACATTGAATTTAATTCCCTTTGTGCTTTCATTCTTGGAGCTTACTATGAAGATTTGTCTCTCGACTATTCCTAGGCATTTGAGAGCTTATTTTAATTGTTAAAATGTTATTTATTTCATGTATTATTTTATTTTTTGGTTTAGGATTTATATTTTTTTAGTATAAACCTAAAACTTATAATATGTATTGATCTATATTTATTTTTCCAAAGTAAATTTGTTTGTATAGTAATTATTGGTAGATAAACAACAAATTACTGATATGAAAATGTAATGTACTTCTGATGTGTATAATATCAAAAATAAATAATATAAATTGAAAAAATTACTACTCTATGATGATCTTATACATATATTTTTGAACACTTTATCTAACTGGTTTTCAGTTTTATTAAGTTTACTATGCAGACTTATCGAGGCATTTGTCTGAGAGCTATATTAATATTATTAACAATTTAATGTATTATTTTTTTTGGATATATTCAATATTTAATTAATTTACTGGTGTTATGTTTTGCATTTGCCTGAGAGATAATAATATAAACATTAATTTTTATAACTTATCTTAATATTAAATATTTATTTATTTATTTTATGCAAGTAAACTAAAAATGAATTTAATAGGTTAAATATTTTTCTTGGGTTTTTGTTTTGGCTATATATATATATTATACCTAATAAACCTAATACTCACAATTTGTTTTAGTTTCACCAATGTATATTTGCTTGTATGGTAAATAGACAAATTATCAGTATAAAAATATAATAATGTACTTCTATTATGAAATGTATTAAGAAATATTGAAAAATGTTCTGCTCTATGATGATTCTTTACATATTTTTCTGAACACTTTATTTAACTGGTTTTCAGTTTTATTAAGTTTACTATGCAGACTTATCGAGGCATTTGTCTGAGAGCTATAATAATATTAACAATTGAGTGTATTATCTACTTTTTATCATCTTCTAACATTAATGTGTTTTTTGTAAGTTTTATATCACTGTAAATGAATCCTTAAAGTTAAATATTTTACTTTTTAGGGTTTGTTTTAAGATATTATATATTAGTTTAAAGGAATAACTCAAAATTTGTGTTAGTTTGTCCTCAGTTTATCAGCTTGTATGGTTGATGAACAAACTATTGATTTATAAATATAATAATTATTTCTGTTATGAAATTTATTATACATCAATAATAAGAAATATTGAAAAAATTGCTGCTCTATGATGATTCTATACACATTTTTCTGAACACTTTATTTAACTGGTTTTCAGTTTTATTAAGTTTACTATGCAGACTTATCGAGGCATTTGTCTGAGAGCTATATTAATATTATTAACAATTTAATGTATTATTTTTTTGGATATATTCAATATTTAATTAATTTACAGGTGTTATCTTGCGAGATTCCCATGGTGTTGCCCAAGTAAGATTTGTTACTGGAAATAAAATTCTAAGAATCATGAAAGCCATGGGTTTGGCCCCAGGTCTCCCTGAAGATTTGTACCATTTGATCAAGAAAGCTGTAGCAATCAGAAAACATTTGGAAAGAAACAGGTAAAGATTTTAGATTTTAAATGATTAATTCTTATGATTATATAATATTTAAATGTTTTAAATTATTCTTTTTAGGAAAGACAGAGATTCTAAATTCCGTTTGATTTTGGTTGAATCACGTATCCACCGTTTGGCAAGGTACTACAAACGTAAATCAAAGATCGCCCCCAACTGGAAGTATGAGTCCAGCACTGCTTCCGCTTTGGTTGCATAAGTAAACTGTTTTATTTGTATGAACATATAAAAAAAATACAACTTATATTTTAAGTTTACCAATGATTTTTTTTATTCATTTTTCTAATTTTTATCATCTCCATAAATCCTTAAAAACGTTCTCATCAAATTTAATTATTACTAAATTTTAATACAATTATCAACTCATCAATCAATAGTTCTATTGCATGATATAATCAAGTAAAATTTATTTTTATTGATTAATATATCAATTAATATTTAATGCAATATACCTAATATTTATTTGCTGTTAGGCAAATAAATTTAATTAGCTGTAGGAAACTGCTTTGTTGAGGTTTAAAGTTTGTACAATATTGGTGATATTTTTGTGAAATTGTTAAAAAAATGTGTGGGATGTATTTTATTAAATATATTTTGGTTTGAGATATGAATAATGTTATATTATTATTTACTGTGGAAAAATGAAATAAAGAATAAGGTTTTATTAGCCACATATTAATTTTTACATTCATGTTTTTGGGCTGGATACAAGAAATAAATTTCTAACTCATTATTTTGCGTGACTCAAATAATTAATAATTGTTGGAAACTGTTCCATATACAGTTGTAGAGATTTATAATTTCTATTATGTATGTTCAACAAAAGTAATACCTAGATTAAGTCAATGGTTGTGGTTACACCATCTACCTAACCGAATGCATAATTTAAGTGTTATGAAGAAAAGAAAACATAATTGGAGCCATTCCTAAGGCCTTCTTCACGTGGAAATACTCAAAAAGGAAACTACTCGCTTGGATACTAGAAGACTGCGATCTGAAGTTTCCAGTTATCCTCATATACAGTTTATTAAATTGGTGTCGACTCATGATTTCGATGAATGTTTTCATTATTTAATAGTGTTCTTATGTTTATATTTATATAGTATAAATTTAGTTTTTTAATTGGTGTTCGTAATGTTTTTATGTAGTGATTGTAGTTGCTCAATTGCCTAGTTTCTTAGTTTCCAGGCGACTTAAATTTCTTTTGAGTATCACTTTGTAAGGAGGGCCTAAAATAAATATGATTAAATGTATTTCTGTATAGCAGAGAAAATATCTTAATTATTTTTTTTTAACTTAAGATAGTATAAGACTCTAGGTTCATGAGAATTTAGGTGGTAGGTGAAATCTTGCAATATAAAGTTCTGTGAATATTATACATATTCTGATTACTTTTATAAAATTTATTTTTTATCCCACATTCTGTTGTATATTGATGTATAATATTATTAATAAATATAGCCATTGTTTTATGTTTAATAGGTAAATTTATTTGCTAGATAATGACATTTCTTTCATTTAAAACTTAATACATGTTTATACTTTAATAATGTAATAATATAATCATTTATTTTCTTATAATACAAAACAGCCTTAGAACATTGTTTTTTTATCAAGCATACATAAATATTAAGCTCATCGTATATATTGTATAATATAATAATATATTGTAAATAGGTAGCGACTTGTACGAAATATAATTAGGTATATAAATGATATGTAGGCTTGTGTACCTACACAACACCTACATCTAATCTAAGAATAATAATAAGAGTAAAAAAATAAATAAATAAAAATTGATACAAAATAGGTAAAGGTCATAGGTGAATATTATTATAATTTTTATGAACACACTGGCATCATCGTAGAATGATCATTGAATAATATATTATGTAGAGCTGCTGTGTCAATTGTTCGTCGTTGGATTTGTTAGTGTAACTAAGTTTAATGCAACGAAAACGATTGTACGTTCCTCGTTCCCAGTATGTTCATCAGCCTCTGCGACATGAAGTACGGCCGATCTGACGAGCCGTCGTTTCGTTCGGAGTCTTCCACTGCAAAACAGTAATTAAAACCACAGTAAAAACTAGTACAGTTAAAAAGAACGCTGGCCAAGGTTTTCTTGGAACGTTGTTTCCGGTATATTTTCAATGTGCTTTTGTTTTCACAAACTTGTGACGTTTAATCCGCCACAAATATTCCCTAGTTCGTGTACTCAAATTATAGTCAGTAGCACCGCCGCCGATCACAAAGTGTTTATCTATGATAATGTCAATGTACTCGAATCCATATTTTTGTAATTATTGTGATGTTTTTTACTATTTTGTGTTATAAATAATTAAATATTAATAGCTAATATGTTCAATTTAATATTATTTATATAAAACGGTCAGTTTACCTATTTGCAAACGGATCATCGTAAAAAATGATTTTGTTAACAATTATGTTAATGAAGAAATTCCGGACGATGATAGGAGGGTGCTTTTTGATATATTTGATTTTTAATGTTTTGGCGCCACTGCCTCTATAATTATAATGGTGTTGAAGCAGATACCTCAACCAACCCGTCCAGCCCCTTAGGATAGAGTTGCCGGATTTCAAAGTACGGGACTAGAAGACATGTCTATTCCGAATGTCACAACGGTAGAACATTTTTTACGATAGTATATTGAATCAAGCATTCAAGCCATAAGACAATCTTTATTCAGACGAGGCGTGAGTTAATTTTAGCAAAAGTTTTCCGCAGCACATTTTTTGGAAAACTGGACATGTTCAAGCCGCCGCCTTTGCTGTATCCCGTAAACTCATAGACGGACATTGAGTGGCGGGGGGGGGCTCAACCACCCTAAATATTTGAATAGCCGTGTTATCCCCCCATGTTATTCATTATTTTTATTGTGCGTGGGAATGGAGTCATTTCACATTGGATTATTATAGCGCCCATGAAAATTCTACCAAATATCTGCCTATGTGTAAACTATTCACCACGAACGGTGTAACCGTAATTGCTGTGGTACGATCATAGAAAATGGACTTACAAAAACACAGGAACAACGTGTCGACGGCGATCGAGTACACGTGGAAGAACGAGGACGATATCACCCAAGAGCCGACTGCGACGATGATCATTGGCAGCCATTTGTAGTGGAGCACGGGCGGTTGGTCGACGAACGCGAATTGCTTGATCGGTTCCAACGGTTCGTAGAACTCGAAGTAAAATGCTGCTATGGTGGCGCCAGTTATGATGATCTTTCCGACGAAAAATATGAAGTCTGTTACCTGCATACGCAAACAACCGTAATTATAACATAACTACACATTATGGGGTCTTTGAACCATTGCGTACTTTTTATTCGCGATCTGTTGTCCGCGCTATTTTGCCAGAACAAGAAGTGTTTAACATTTAATTGACCGGACAACTTAGTTTTTTGTCGAAATTAAATCAATACACATTACTGTTGCGTATTAGTTTATAATACATAAAATACTATGGTCCGCTTAGTACACTAGGCTATTATTAAATTATTAATTATTCTTACAGAAACTTTTGTGACGAAGACAACAGACATTTTAGATTCTGAACAGAGTGATGGAATTTATTGGTTTTACAATGATGTGTGTTTTTTTTTTCTTTGTGTCTGAGAACACGATTTTTGGTAGTAAAAATGCTTCGATTTTCTTAAACAGCAACTTTTCTGAGAGGAAAGTCATTTGTAGATGGTACTTGGGTTAGTCAAAAATCCAACTTTTTCAATACTTTTAAAAAAAATCAAAAAGAACGATAAAAAAATTTCAAAAAGCTGGAAATTTTACGCAAAATCACGTTTCAACAAAATACATTTTTTTAAAATGCTCTTACTCGAAAACAAGAAACCGCTAAAACTTGAAATTTTTACCACATCTTTATAACGGCGTTCTCTATACAGCGTTCAGTTTTCAAAGTATTTTGACATATTTTGACTTACTTATAGACAATTTAAATTTTTGATTTTTGTAAAAAAAATTTTTTTTAACATATATAAAATTTAATTGGCTGACCGAAAACTCTTGAAAATTTAATACAAGGTATATATTAAGTTAAACTAATCGTAACTAAAAAATTCTAATTCTAATTTTTTTTATAAGCCTATAAAGCTCAAATTTGTATAAAATGTGTTAAAATCACGATAATTTTCAAGTTATTTTGTAGATAAAAATTCATAACATTTATTCTGTTCATACTTAAGGTTCATAATTTTAACACTAGGTTATCCATAAGCTACTCTTCAAAAATCTTTAAAATAATTTCTACCGGACCAAAAAGAAAAAATTTTATGACCGTTTGAAATTTAAATCTTTACGAAATTGCATAAAATAGCGATTTATGGTCAAACGATTTTAAATATTTGTTGTAATTCAAAAAGTATAAGTCGCAGAAACTTGAAATTTTTACCAGTTGTTAAGATTGGCATTTCCTCTATTTCATATTTTTTTCAAAATATTATATTGATTTTTAAGCCACTTATAGGCATTTAAAAAATTCGAATTTTTTACATTTTTTTTTTATAATGGTAATAAAAAAAAATTAACTTTTACAAAATACTTGAAAATTTAGTAGAATATTACACACAAGTAGTTTTTATTGTCATTCAAAAATCATCAAAATCCATAAGCACAATTTTTTTTTATAAGTGTTTGAACAGCGAATATTGTCATAAAATTACATGTAAAATATAATATAATATATAAAATTCTAGACTGAGAAATCATATAGGTTTTTTTAAAATGCTCTAACTTAAAAACGAAAAACCGCAACAACTTGAAATTTTCACCAAATTTTTATATTGGTGTTCTCTATGCATGGTTAAGTTTTCAAAGTATTTTGACATATTTTGACTTATTTATAGACAATTTAAATTTTCGATTTTCGTAAGTTTTTTTTTTTAAAAATCTATAAAATTTTTTTGGCTGTCCAAAAACTCTTGAAAATGAATTAAAGGATTAAATATAAGTAATACTAATTGCAACTAAAAAATACCGGAGATGGTTTCACTCAAATTTTTTTTATAAGCCCATAAAGTTCAAATTTGTATAAAATATGTTAAAATCGCGATAATTTGCAAGTTATTTTGTAGTTGAAAATTCATAAAATTTTTTCTGTTTATACTTTAGGTTCAAAATTTCAACACTAGGTTGTCCATAAGCTTACCTTCAAAAATATATAAAAAAAATTCTACTAGACTTAAGAGGAAAAATTTTATGACTGTTTTAAATTTAAATTTTTACGAAAATGCATTATAATTCAATTTAAATATAAAATACTATATTATTATATACACATTTTAGATAAACATAACTCAGTTCAGAATCGTTATTCGTATACAATGATATCTATCATTGCATTCAAATTTAACAAATCCATTGTAATAATGACCTGTCCTCTAAACGAGGTACACTCCACCCCCAACTGTACAGCATAGCGAGGCCCACCCGTTCTTTTTTTACAAGATATTTACAAGATAACGCACTACACAAATATACGCAACAAATAACGTGTCGCCCGTTGGCAGAGACTGTTTTTTTATAGTCTCTCGGACCATAGATTAAATATTTAATCTATGATATAGTAATAGTTGACAACAGTATATTATTTATGCATAATATAAATTACACAAATACTTGAAAATAATTTAAAACAATTTTTTTTTTCCAATGTATTATTGGAGAGACGCCGTTTCAAAGTCCTAACGCACCACTACTGATCATACCTATAGTATTTTATTATACAAATAAAAATATTGAATAATTATAAAAGTTAAATGTTTAATTAAATAAACTGGTTATTATAACACACAAAATAACTTTGTGAACATGTTACCAACGTAATTGATTATAATTTATAATATAATTAATGCCAATATTATATAACTTAGATTAAACATGATTAAATAAAATTAGTTTGTTTAATTTATGCCTAAGGGATGACTTTGAACCTTGTCTTTGCTGTATTAATCGTTTACACTGAGTATGCACTCTTAATGTATAATAATATGAAGATATACATTTTACACTTTTCATTTCGTGTTATTCTTAAGTGCATGTATCAATAACTGAATGAATAGGATATATATTTTTTACTCAATTCAAAAACTGTCTTTAAACTTTTAATATAATATCTTTTTTTAAAGTTGTTATTTTTTATGTTTAATGAATATGTTAGATAAATTTTTTCAGTGAATAATATTATTTCAAAAATAAACATTGAAACAAATTTCAGTTTGCCTTGATTTTTAAAATTTGTAAAAGAAACTTAATCTGTTACTAGTATTAATGAATAGTTATGATCCTTACTAAAAATATCTTTATTTAAAATTATATCTTCATAAATGAACATAGAAACTTCTCAATAAATATTTAAGTTTGAGTTTATAACTTAAGTGATAGAACAAAAAGTTAAACGAACAATATTATTAATTATTATTTATTGGTAAACACAAAGCAATCTTATTGTTATGTATGATAAAAAAAGATAGCAGCACCATTCTTATCTGCCGTCTTTTTCTAACACGCCGTTTCGGTTATGTAAACATTGGTCTTATGGCTGGTGAGCATTCCAGTTATTATATAGTTCAATGCACAGATCACAGTTTCTGATTATTAGCTAATTGTTTGCACATAAGGCGATTGCAGTTTGTTGTTTTAGCTCTCCATATTATTTCAATCACAGAATTACATATTTGGAAGAAATTCAATTGTGTAAAAACACCAACTCGCACGTAAGAATGCACCATAAATTAATTGCTTGCTCAACATATTTTTGCCAAATTATATTTATTTTCATATATTGCGCATTTATTATGTTATATCAGACTAACAAATGCGTAATTTTGAACTTTAAATATGATCAGTGGTCCGATACACTTGAATACGTTTAAAAACTCTACTGGATATCATGATACTTTTTATTCTAAGAAATGTTTTTTGGACAGATACTTCTGTGGGTAGGTGGTTATAACAAAGTTATATTTCATAGTTTAAAATACTCCATATTTTGTCATATGATTTTTATATTCAATAGAATTCTCTGCTGGACAGACATTTCTTACGGTTTATTGTAACAAACCATTAATTTACATATTCCAAGAACGTGTTGGTACAATTTTTAAAACCTATTTATCAATATTTTATCCAATTTTGGTAAGATAATTTCGAACATGGCTTCAAAATTATCGTCATGTCTCATTTTAATTATAAGTAAATAAGATACTCTACAGGTTGTCATAATATTCATATCTTAATATTTTATATACATTTCTATGGATGGCAGTATGTTCGTTAATTTTTTGTGTTATCGGACCAAAATAATATTTCCCTGATGGAAAATGAAAATTTGTTGAGCTGGCCTCAATGGTGTTATGGTGTACGTGGTAAAAATGAATAGAAGTTCAAGTACTAGTTCTTCAAGACTAAGAAAATTATCATACTTGAAACAAATAATAATTG
>JAIPRK010000919.1:54105-90708 GCA_025469195.1 Chaitophorus viminalis
TGAACTTAACATGTATAGATTGTACACAAAAACAAATAGTACACCTAGAATTACAATTGATGCTACTGGTGGAATAGTCTCAAAGATTAAATTAATTTCTGGCCGGGAAACTGCATATATATTTCTGTATCAAATTGGTGTAATGGATTATAAAACTCAGTCTCAATTCACAGTTGTCCATATGTTATCAGAAAGACATGATAATAACTCCATTAGTCATTGGCTTACCGAATGGACAAAAAATAAAATAATTTTTCCGAAAAATGTAGTGACAGATTAGTCTAAAGCGTTAATGATGGCTGTAATTAAATCCTTTACTCAATATTCAAGTTTATCAAAATATTTGTCCATATGTTCATCACTTTTATTAAAAGAAAGTGAAGTCGAAATACCTCATTGTATGTTTAGGAATGATTTTAATCATACTATGAAGCTTTTAAGTTCTTGGCCAGAAATGAAAAATTCTTCCTACAGAATCAAAAACTTTTATCTCGATTGGTTTAGTTATTGCAAGTACAGATTTCAATGATATCAAATATATATTAGAGTGTATTTTTACTGTCGCACTAAATGAAGAAGATGGATATGTTTCCAACAATATTCCAAATACATGTGAAATCGCAAAAAATTATTTGAAACGAAGAATATCGGGTCATTTGGTAATCGATCAAAAAACCGTATGTTCTAGTGACGAAAATATTATTGAGGGCCAAGATACTGAGTTAGATAGTGCTCACTTACTTAATGAACTAGGTGACGATAGTAGTATTTTTAAAATTATTTAAAATATTTATAATAACTGTTAGAAGTATCACATTCTCACAAAAATCAAGGCAATTATGATAATATGCAATATTGTCCAATGATTGCTAAGAAAATATTACAATTTTCGAAACTTATTCCGTGTTGGTCTGCGGTTATGATTTCTATTTTTAAATATGGAAACATAACAGAAACAAGTGCTTCGTCTGAGAGCTTGTTTAATGATTTAAAAAATCGTACTTTTAAACATAAAACTTTACCACTACGTGTAGACGATTTCATTCAAATACACATCGATGATATTTTAGGCTCCATGAAAATTGTAGCCACAAAACAATACACGGACATTGAGAATTGCATTAGAACCGAAAATAAAGGGGATGAAATAAATAAAGGTAAATTATTTGATCCAATTCAAGATTTATCTGTAAATTGTGAACAAATTGAAAAATCAGTATCGTTAAGTGAAAAAGGTCAATATAATGAAATCAGTACATCGCTAACCAAATATAGTTCATTAACTGATACAGATTATTTTTATGAAAAAGAGACGAATAATATAAAAAGCATATCACCAGCTACAAGTATTGATATCTTATTAAGTGAAGAAGAAACCGCAAGTATTGATGATAAACAGGATAAAAATAAAAGTATAACAACAGCCACATTGTCACGATGTGACAAATTTGATAAATCAAGCGAGGACGAAAATATAGCAATTGAAAATTGGAAAGGACTAGGACATCAGCACAAAAAAAAAAAAAAGGAAATTATTTAGACGTGGACAGGAATATTTTATTTTACAACGATAATAGCAAAACTAAGTCACCCGTAATTGGTATACTTAAGAATGGTAATTGTACTGAGCTACAAAGTATAAAAATTAATAATAAACAATATATGCTTACTAATACTTGCGCATTTGATAGTTTGGTACAGATTTTATTCACGTCATATGCCGACAGCTTAGAATATTTCGAATTTATTGAAGCCAATATCGATTTTAAGCTTTTTGAGCTTATTTCTCGTGGTATAAGGGATGGAATTAATGTACAAAGTTACAGAAAACGAGCGATGGTTTTAATTGAGATCTATAAACCACCTTTAGAATATCCAAAAGGGAATTTTCATTTAGACTGTTCATGTACAGAACATTTTATAGTTAAAAATCTGTTTATGAACTATGATTCATACCATGAAAATAAAACATGTTTCAACTGCAAGGAAGAAAAAACAAAAAAATGTAGGACGATTGTTGTTAATTTACCTACAGCGGACTTGACTATTTTTCTAGACGTTTTGAGTGATATGAACTCAGATGATTACAAAAAATGTGACAGTTGTGATAAAAATACAATAAAAACTAATTATACATTTGGAAAACAAATATTCATCGAACTTTTTGCCCCATCTTCCGAGCGACAACTGCAGTTGAATAAGAACTTCGATGTTTTTCTGACCCTTTCCGAAATCCCACAAAGATTATATTTAAATGGAAACAATTTTACTTTGCGAGGAGTGATCAATTTCATTCCACCATTATCATTAAAAAATTATGCTTTACGTATCTTATTGTTGGAGAGAAAATTCAAATCGATGGGAACGTTATGATGATCTACAATGCGCACCTAGGACAGTAAGACCAACAACAATAATCGCAAATTGTCAATTTATAATACATACAGTTTAACATAATTATTTTAATATTTAATATCAATGTTTTTTTTTTTAAATAATTTTTATAGCAAGTTGCCCGATGTTTAACAGTATAGTGTAGAGGAATACATAATGTAAATATGAAATAATAATAAATATTTGATTAAAAAGTATACATTGTGATTTAATAGTCTGCGATTATAAACAAAATGTTGTCCTAACTACTCATTAAGCTTTGATCACAACAGTTTAATACCTAATTAAAAACTATATTATTAATGTTATACAAGTAAAATTATACAAGAAATATACAATCATATGAAAATATATTAAAATACGTAAAAATATTTAACAATAAATCGTGTAATTAAGGTTTATGATTTGTGATAAAATACAACAAAAGTATTTATTTTTTAAAAAATAGTTATTATAGAATTTTTAAGGTTTTTAGACTTAAGTATATAAAAAGACGATTATTAAGATGTGAACAGGCATATTTTATATTGGAATGATAATAGCCAAGCCAAAACACCCATTATTATTAGTATACGTCTAGGTTAAGTGAGGTATAAAATACCTACGTGTCCTAAAAGCTAATCATTACATTCCTACAGCTAATAATCCGATGGAAATAGTAACCAATACTCAAGACCAACAAAAAATATATATCGTTCATCCTAGACTTGAAAACTGTGAACAATCAGTATACTCCTATTTATAACCTACTCTACCCCATTTAACAATATTGCATACTGATCAAACTAAAATAACATTGTAAAAACTAAAAAAAAATTGTAAAAACCTGAGTGTGAAAAAAAATCAAATCACATTATTTTTGAGGTTAAATTATATGCAATGTATTTTGTAGTTATGAGAATATCCTATCAATTTATCATTATATATAATATATTTATAATATGTGTTTATCGATTCCACACAAATATCCTGTTATAAAAAAAAAATTGATATACATTATATTATACCGACTACGCTGATTACTGTACAATGTACATTATATGATATTTACCTTATGATTTTTTCGAATCTTAAACTTATAAAAATGATTAAATCAGGACACAAACCATAATTTTAAACTAATTTTATATTTTATTACATTTTTATTAAAATTATTTATTTATTTAATTTTATATTACGTCATAATTTTAAATTATGAACCTATTGTATAACTATGTATCTACTCTTATATAAGTAATGTAAAATCTATTTAAAACACCTCTATCTTGGTTTATATGAATTATATGATACAAAAATGTTAACAAATAAATAAATATACAACTTCTGCAATATGTATATATTTAGGCACTATAATAATTATAATTATAAATATGTTAGATACATGTTACCTATGAATATAATTTAAACTCTACTTTTTACGTAGGATTAACTACTGACAGATGCATTAATATTAACACATACTCATAATGTATAAGGCCAATGGCATTACTTACACCATGTATGTATAAGTAAATTAGTTCAATGTGCACCTTAGACCTCAATACACTACAACCACTGGACTCCATATTATGATGACGATACAGTCATATTATATATAGAATGCAATTTACAAGTTTGGAGTATAATTATTTGTAAGTGCAGTATACAATAAAAATATTATTAATAACTGATATTGAATCCTAGTTATTTAAATACATTTAAGATTCTGATATCTATACATCTACCTCTGACTATGGTAATTATATCTATTGAGTCTTACAACTCTCCCTAGATATTTTATCTTTAACTGGTCGTTCTTCCGACCACGTTACATCACGTTACACTATTAGTGTAATAAATATAATTGTACGGTGGGTTTAGGCAAAAAAAGACTTTCCAGTTTTCCAACAAATTAGAAAATGAAGATAAGTACATCAGTACCAACAAAACAGTGATTATTAACATATATACGTAATACGAGAATATTTTATTGTACAATGACAATAGCAAAATTTAAATACCCAATGTAAATAAACTAAAATATTATGGTAACATCACCGAACTACAGATTATAAAAATTAACAATATATCATATAAATAATTAATAAGCTAAGTGGTGGATGGTGCATTTGATAGTTTAATACACTGCGTATTATGCCTGCTTATGTTATTTTGAATTTATTGATGTGAACAAAAAGTTAAACATTTAAACTTATTAGGTACTTGTGGTATAAAAGAGATTATGTGCAAAGTGACATAGAATCAGCAATAATTTAAATAAAACTGATATCTCTAAATTACCTACTTAATATCTAAAAGAGCACGCACTTATATTTACACTATTCCTAGACCACTCGGGTAAATCACAAAAAACAAATTTATTTTAAATTATTATTATATGTAAATAGTATTCGTAGAATAGAAGGTAATTCGTCTCGGGCTAACTAAAACTGACCAAAACTGCTTGAAATTAATTGTCGTCCCAATATTTCTTCTAGAAATACAAGCACTATTTAATGTTTGCAATTAGCATGTCTCCGGCACCACCCAAAGTAAATCGCGAATAACTCAGGAAAGGATTGAGCACAAACGAAGAGATTTGCTGCCCTAATCAGCACAAACGGAGCACAAACGAAAGCCCCGGGTTTTAACCCGAAATTCAAATTGGGCGGTGCAAGCATGTCTCCAGCACCACCCAAAGAAAATCGCGAATAACTTTGGAAGGGATTGAGCACAAACAAACGGCTTTGGTCCGGATTCGATATTCAATGTTTGCAATTAGCATGTCTCCAGCATCACCCAGAGTAAATCGCGAATAACTTTGGAAGGGCAATTGAGCACAAACAAAGGGATTTGCTGTACAAACCAGCACAAACGGAGCACAAACGAAAGCCCTGGGTTTTGACCCGAAATTCAAAATGGGCGGCGCCAGTGACATGGACCTTAAAAGATATGTCAAAATCACGATAATTTGAAAGTTATTTTGTAATTGAAAATTCATAGAGCTTTTGGTATTTATACTTACGGTCGAAAATTTTAAACTTTTTAAACTACATTTTTTTACTATACTACAGCGCGCGTATTTTGATTAATTACAACTTTTAACCGGGTGTTATTTGCATTCATATAATTAACCATATACATATAATACTGAAAAATAATAACCCGGGCGATAAATGCTATTGTAAGTTGATATAATCCAAATAAACGTTTATGAAGGGATGTGTCCACTGGGCACATATATGTACACATGCATATAACACTTATTATAATATGTTACTGTTACAATTACATAACTGTTGTTGGCGTTGTAACATTTCCACCCCGGCTGTATAATGTCTGCCTATTATTATTATTAGTATTATTATATTGTTAACTGTTAACTATATATATATATATATATATATTATATTATATATTGTACCTTGTCCACGACCACGACGCGCAGCACGTTCCTCAGTAATAGGTCGAACGCTTGTTTGGCCGATGTGCAAAAGTTTTTTCCGTACATGGCGCACATGATGTACGCGTTACGGTTGACGAACCGCAGAAACTTGTTGAGCAGCCAAAAGAAGCACCGCATACACGTGAACACGGCCCGAGTGAACGCGTTGTCGTACTTCTTCAGCTTGGTCTCCACCCACTCTAATATCGCGCGTATAAAGTTGCATATGGCCATGATCAGCGACCCGTAAGCCACCGTCCCCAAGTGGTACCTGCGGCGGCATACAGATATTTATGCAATAAATGTAATATTAATATTATTCAACGAACTATTCTCATTATGTACTATCATAATAGTGTCCGATAATGAATCATCAATCGAAAGCATGTTTAGATCTTATTTCTCATCAGTTTATAATACACAATATTCTGGTAATAAAAAAATCTCTTTGAATAGAGTAAATTTAGTAGATATTAACTATTGTTCACTATATCTATTAGTGATGAATTTGATGGATTATCAAAACTAAAACTAGATCCAATATCTGGCCCGGATTCTATCCCTGCTTTATTTTTAAATTTATGTCGTTATTCTCTAACTTACCCAGTGCACAAACTATTCTCACTATCTCTTAAGACAGGTATTTTTCCTAGTTTATGGAAATCTAGTTTTGTGTTACCAATTTGGAAAGCCGGAGATCGATCTATTATCAGTAATTATAGACCTATTTCTAAACTAAGTGTTCTGCGTTCTGCCTAAACTTTTCGAAAAACTAATTGAACCCATACTATCAGATATATTGAAACATACTTTAATCAATAAACAACATGGATTTCGCAAAAATAAATCTACAGATACAAATTTACTGACATTTTTTAACTTTTTAGCTAATACTGTTGATTCTGGTGGTCAAGTAGATGTAGTCTACACTGACATAAAAAAAGCTATTGATACGGTTGACTATTCAATTCTTATCAATAAATTAACTAACTTTGGCTTTGGTGACCCAATTCTATCTTGGCTATCATCTTATCTTACTGATTGCAAACAAATGGTTCAAATTTATAGTAAAATATCTGATGAATTTCTTGTATCATCAAATGTACCCCAAGGAGGTCATTTATCTCCCTTGTTATTTTTGATTTTTATTAACGATATTTTCTTAATATTTAACAACTGTACATTTTTATTATTTGCTGATGATCTAAAATTATATATTACTATTAATTCAATTGAGGATATAGATCATTTACAAACTGATTTAAATAGTTTATCCCAATGGTGTTCATTAAATGGCCTAAAAATAAATAATTCAAAATGTTCATTTATTTCATTCTGTCGTCACAAAGTAAGAATACCTTCTGGTTATAGTATTGGGGGTTACAACCTACAAAAAGTTTCCCATATCCGTGATTTAGGAGTAGTATTATCAGATGATCTAAGTTTTTCAGAATACATTAACATAATATATAACAAAGCTACCAGGAACCTAGGATTTATAAAGAGAAACTGCTCAGAGTTTAACAATCAAAACTGTTTAATTACCTTATACTGTGTATATTGCCCTTGTTAGATCTGTTCTTTAATTTAGCTCTGTTATTTGGAACCCAACTTAAGTTGGCCTCAAAAATAAACTTGAAAAAGTCCAAAGACGTTTTTTCCGTATGATTGCTCATAAAATACGTATGTCAGGTAAATCAATTGACGACGTTGCATTTAAATGTCAACTCCCAACTTTAGAATCAAGACGTCTATTTATTGATGTAACATTTTTTATACATAAACTATTAAATAATACAATTATCTGACATGAGCTACTAGAACAAATTCATTTCAAAATACCAATTTATAACGCCCGTCACCAACAATTATTTTGTATTACCTAAGGAAAAAATAATTTCATGATGTATAGCCCACTTAACCGGATGTTAATATCTTTCAATGATATTTCTAATTTTGATTTTTTTCACGACTGCTCCAATAAATTAAAATGTGTGTTAGCTACTAATAATCCTTCTAACTATACTAAGGCCACCGAGAGAACGTTACTCCTTTGCGTATCTAAATGAACGAGCTCCGCGTTTTGTGACCCCTCGCCGCCGTAAATTCCCCCACTTGTTACTCATGATCGTTACCTAATTACACGGCCGCCGTCGCCGAGCAGCAACAAGTGTCCGTATACAGCGGCGACGGTGGCGGTGGCGTGCGCTAAGGGCGGCCAGCATTTGGCTAGATTTAGTGGTGGGAATGCGTGAAAATGGACGCATTTTGGTCGCCGCCCAGTAGCGTTCTCTCGGTGGCCTTAGTATATGTATGTTCATATTTATTATAATTATTTAATTCATCTTATTTTAATAATGTTAAAAATATCTTTAAATGTTTATTCCGGTATTACCATTAATTTTAATTGTATATGTTATATATCTAGTATCTGTACTATATTATCCTTCGAGGGCGTTATCTTATATAATAAATAAATATAAATAAACTATCGCGCTGCAGCCTATATAATATACACATGTGGATAATAGTATTACACCAAACCCTCCGTGACATGTCTGTTTCCGATGTTGTACAGTTTATGGGTTGCATCCAGGGACACCGAACCCTGTACCCTGCAGACAACCGGTGGTAGGGCCTGACCTCGAAATAAATTATTTTGTAAATTATGAAAATATTATTTGTACACACTCATCTATTATAGGAACCATTACGTGTTGCCATTGTTAGCTGTTGCGATGATAATAAACCTGATAATATACTTATAGCTATTACGAAGTGACTTGAAAATAACATTGATTTTGAGCTAAAATTATAAGTAGGATCACCGAAGTATAAATAAAACTTTTTCTTCCCTACCTTGGATTTTACGTTTAGACTTAATTGTAACTATAGGATCGGCTGGTAAGGGTGCGGGCTATGTTTTAAAATGACATTCGCCCGAGGAAAAAGCTGGCGATTATAATACAGATTTTGCACGACAAATTATTCGCAGTGTGAAAAACTCTCATTATGTCTAAAAAAATCTAAGCCTATAATATTTTGTCGTTGGGGAAAACTACAATATGTTTGCGACGGCAACAATCGGTTGCTCGTAGGCAGGACTGAAACGTTTAATGTTGGGCAAGTATTATTCCAATCGCAGCCTAAGCCGCCGTTGTTGTCGGTTGATAAAAAGTGGGAAAGTGAAACAAATTGTTAGAAGAAAGCCTAAGAGAGCGAATATCATCCCCAGAATACTCGACTTATTATTGCGTTATTATAGGATGGTTTGTTAGAAAACTAACTTAATTCATAATTGTAAACATGGAACATTGGAACGTGTAAATAAAAATCAGAAAATTAATGTTTCAGTATAAATATGATTAGGTACATAAATTAACGCTCGTTATGAATGATTTTTCACTATACAATTGTGCATGTTTAACATGGGCGTATAAAGCACGTGTTCGATAAATTTTTCGTCCGAATTGCACTTATACATTTATTTAATACCATACATTGCCGGTACCTACATAATTATAATACGTGCACACGGTTTTCGAGTATAAATTAAAGGACAAGATATAGCACTCAACATGTGAAGTTTTTTTTTCTTTCAATCGTTTCGACGACGCATCAATCATTATTGTTGTTCACCGGGAACAGTATAGACAATAGGCAGTAGTAAAAGCAGTGGTGGATTTAGGATTTTTTTGGAGGAGGGGGGCAAAATCGTTCACCATCATTTTGTAAGCACAATATGTAGAATTTGATGTTAGGTTTTCATGTAAAGTATAACTCAAATATTTTCAACATGAAAAATTGAAAAAGTATTATGAGTATATTATATTATCCGAAAATGGAGGTGTCGGAGTCAGTCTGATCGATGACTTATAATCATTATGATAACTACGAATATATATAACTACCAAAGGGGGGGCCTTGTCCCCCCCTTGAATTCGCCACTAAATACAAGTAAGGTTATATAAGTGCGAACAAGTACCTGAGGGTTTTGTAGACGGAACACGTGAGCGAGAAGAACGGCATGTCTTTTTTGTGGAACGTCCAGTACCACGAGGCAAACGTGATGGCCAGCACCATCTGCGAAAAGTCCGATACGAAGTTCATCAGCCAGAACATACCGAATACATTGAACAGCTGAAGTCCCGTGATTAAATCCTGCGAAATCGTGTGGTCGTACGCGCACTTGGCCAGCTTGCACATGGATCGCGTTTGGTTGCTTATGCAGTACCGTTCCCATTTTGACTCGGTGCACCAGTCGCCGTCCTGTGTATACGGAATTCAATAATAATTAATATTATAACATGATAATTGGAATTAGGAAGCATATCGCTTTTTCGCATATTTCAACGTTATCAATGGTCAAGAGACGACGCAACATCCGCCGGAGGCGTAGTGTTTATGATTTTTCCAGACCAACAGTGAGGTGTTATGCACTGGCCCGCAAACATTTTGTTGACCCGAGAGGGCTTTTATGTCCTTTATCCCCTCATCTCGCGGACATCACACCATTTCTCTATACGTACCCAGTGTGACAAAAGTGGTATTGAAAAATAAGCTTAACCTAAAGCTGGTATTTTTTATCCCCCCCCCTCCTGAAACAATCTCGAAATACATCCAAATAAGGGCGTTTACATATTATACGAGTGGTAGACATATTATTAATATAATATGATTCGCGGTAAACCGAATATTAACTGTAGGTAATAAACTTAAGAGTTCTGACCTTTTCTTTCATTCTCATTCGGAGTTGAACCATTGTAATGTTGTATGATCAACAGTATTATCTTACCGTATATAGTTATATTTATATAATATATTGTCTACAATTTAAATACCTTATTTTTTTTTTGATTTGCTTTTTATAACTTTAAATATTGTCTTAAATGTTTTACCTTATTTTGTTATTCCTTATTGTTATTTAATTTTATTATGTGTATACTGAAATAACTAATCGTGTATTTATCATCTATGTCTACCGGGCGTCTATTAATAAATATAAAATATAAATACAAACATGTATTTACCTTGTAGTAACTGTCGTTGCACAC
The DNA here is from genome assembly GCA_025469195.1 of Chaitophorus viminalis. Taxonomy (NCBI): domain Eukaryota; kingdom Metazoa; phylum Arthropoda; class Insecta; order Hemiptera; family Aphididae; genus Chaitophorus; species Chaitophorus viminalis. The sequence continues at coordinate 64,978 of JAIPRK010000919.1, forward strand.
GCAGTCAAGATCGTTGACGAGACCTTTGACTTTGAACACGTACAACTTCATGGACGACAGATAAATGGCGACGCCAAAAAACCACATGAGCACAGCCAGGTACAGCACCCACTGGAACAACGGGAACATGAGCGACGTTTTGATCTCGAGAATGGCTCTGGGAGAAGAAAACGAGCACGAAAAATTACATACCTAGGTATCCATGTGATATACCGTTTATTATGTTATATATTATATTATATTATTGCTTGCTGCCCGTGCGTCGTTGGTCGCGTACGCACACATTATAATGATACAGGAATATTGATTATTATTATGGAAACTTCGCGGTGAGTCTTACCGGCTTCCCTCCACGATGAGCGCTATGGAGAGCCGTATGCGTTTGCGCAGGAATACGATTATCAGGAGCAACACGACGAACGCGACGGACGACACGATCGTAAACACCAACCACGTAGACTTTTTATTCAGTTTGTCGTTCACGTAGTTGGTCCAGCTTTGCCTGCCGCCGGTCAAAAGGTCCGTCGGGATCCCGTCCTCGTCCGTTGTCGGCGAATCCGCGTCGGCGCTGTTGAACGAAACGTACCGCGTGTACGATTCGTAACTACCTGCAGCACACGGAGTGACACAACGTTCAGGTATATGTTATTGTACCTATATATATTATTATGGTCTAGAACGGTGGTTGGCAACCTTTTTGAACTCTCGGGCCATGTTCACAAATCGAAAAGAGTTCGTGGGGCCAGACAAAAATAAAAATGTTTTATTTTTAAATTATTTACTATGAAAAAAATACCGCTTAAAACTAAAAATAATAAAATATATAAAATAAATATTACAGTTTTTAATTTAATTATAATATTATACAAGTATGGTTTTCATAACTGTTTGGTAAAATTCTTAATGTGATTTTTGTTGTTGGATATTGTTAATTATTTTTTTCAATTTCGACATTAAAATAATATTATAAAAGCCTGCTGCGTGCTATACGCGATTGACATTTAAGCCTTGTAGTTATAAATTATATCGTTATATATTATATAGCCTTACAGAATCTTATCACCACGATTGTCGATGATATAGGTATCTATTATTTTATTACTGCATCGAAATTCAAGTATGGCTCACTGCGGTTATATCGCAAGACACGTACAATGTGCTGCGGTGCATTGGTACACCACAAACACTTGAGGCCTTGAGGGCATAATGTGTATATAATATACACCTATCGGAAAACTGGCATTTTCCTTGGGGATTTTCCTATAGCTCTTGTCAGTGTATAAAAGTACTTTTTAGATCTTGGCGCCCATCCATATTGTATTATTATTATCTGCAGCAGTCGATTTTATTGATTTGAAATTTTATTTAAAGGTTTTACCACGCTTATGTGATTTTTACATATATACATGCCAATATACATGATCATAATTCATAAGTAATCGTAGGCAATAAGTTGTTACTATTAACAATATAGTAATAACCTAGGTAATTGTATTATATAATTGCACAATAATAATGACATAGTGTTAACATTTAAGCAAACTTATTTCAATAAATTTTATAAAATATAATTTATACTGAAATTGTTATTCATTTTTAATCATTCATCATTTAGTTATTCATTTTCCATAGTCCACTTCTTGCTTGAATACGGTTCAGTTTTATGGGATCCCCACACAGCCTCCGATTCTGCCTTAATTGAATGTGTCCAAAGACGCTTTTTGTCCTATGCTGGATATGCGTTGAATATTCTCCAACCGATGTATAATTAAATACCCATGCTCCGTGAGCTTGGACTTAACGCTAGCTGATAGAAAGAGTTACCTTTAACCTGAAAATTTTCAGTAATCTCATCGATGGTTCTTCTAACGCGCCCACACTCCTATCTCTCATCAACTTTCACGTCCCTCCTCGTTGGACCCGCTCTACTGCCACCTTTACTATCCCTATGCGCGCAACTAATTATAGCTCTAACAATCCATTTCACCGCTCGATGCGCCTTGCTAATATGCACTCTTCTTTTTAACCTTAATCTTGGCACCTAGTTCCGCTTTACTTTTCCTGATTTTCGCTGTTTGTATTCTAAATTTAAGTATCCAATATTGTTCAAATGTTTATCACTACTTTACTTTGGGTTTATCCCGTATTTAATAAAAATAAAAATAATATAATATAAAAATTTTTATGTTGTACATCATAATTCATATCTAGGAAATAAAAGCATTTTTTATAGGGTTAAAATAAGGAAATGCGACAAAAACCGCGGAACGTACCGAAACCCAATAAACCCACGATGGCCAACAACGACATCCAAATCATTATCCAACTGAACCATCTCAAGAGCAGAATGTAGGTGAGACTGAATAGAATGGCGATGAGCAGACCACCGACAATGTAGTGGTAGTTTGCGGTCAAATCTTCGAATATCTGTTTGCTGTTCTATATATGTGCACACAAAACAGAATCAATCTCCGTCATCGCGAACAATATGTTTCGCTGAACGCATAAATAATATGATAATTTACAGTAAAACTCGCTTTTCAATATAGACCGCAGTTCACAATAATGTTTAAGCGGGAATCAAATAGGAACCACTATAAGTATTTAAAATATCCGAAATCAATAGCGATTTTTATATAGCATCGGCTATAGTGGTACAACGAAATATGACTATACTAGGTACCTAAAACGGCTATAACAATCGTGTATGAATTACGTATATCGTATATACTACAGCATTTGCAGACCGATCGAACAAGCCTCCAAACACTAATATTACACTCGCTTATCAGTTGAAATTTCGATATGTTCTGCAGTATTTATTCTTATGCAACTATTACTATATATTATATAAGTACTTGAAAAAAAAAAAACCGAGTGAAATTTTCATTTACAATAGGCATTGCTACAATGGCAGCTATGCTGAACATAAGACCGTATCTTGTCCTATTTAAACTCTATAGCCAATAGTTTTTTAAACTCTCAACAGGTGGTATTTAGATCGACTTTCATATCGACAGAGGTGATCGGCGGAAAACAGAGGCGTAGTTCTACACTAACCGGGAAAGCGAGTCTTACCATATAACAACGATATGCGTTTCGAAAGGGCCAACAACCATTTCGGTCCAAATATTATTTAATATTACTTCTTTCGAGTCTTTCAACCATTCGACCATGGTGGTTCCGTCAATAACGTTGCTCAGTACGATATTGTTAGTCTTCATGAATGTCTTCAGGCTCTCAGTGTCGCCGAGCGTAGGAACACAGTAATTGAACACTGAAACCGCGGTTGGAATTAATTATGCGCGGTAACACACTTTGAACAGGACTGTTATAGTGACCTGAACGATATCATTTAGGTATACGCGATTGCGTATACCTTATGTTAATCAATATACTTACGCGGTGTGCTTTTGATGTAGTACTTGGTGCATTGGTTGGACGAAGTAAAGTTTTTCATCGTTTCCACCGAGTTGACTAATTTATTGAGATCGGACCTGATGCATATCAGGGATTTCTGTACGGCGGGCCAGTCGATTTGCGACTGTTTGCCGTCCAGTACGTCTTTCACGGACCAGTCCGTGTCCGGACAACTTTCCACGCAAACCTGCCACAGGCAAAAAGGAACGTTATAAGTTATAATATATCCAAATTATTTTTTTCTGTGTATCATGCATTATCATTTCATAAAAAGTTGGTACCTATTTCTTATATTATTCGAAAATAATTCCCTGCAGAGAATATATTCATATATACATTATAAATTTATAATATATATGATCTAAAAATAAATTATCAAAAAAAATGCGTTGATTGAAAATACATTAATTGTATATATTATAAATCGCTTAATCGTCCTTAAGCATTAATTTGAAAAATATTTAAGAAAAAATACTAAACTTAATCATAAATTAAGTTATACTTGATTAAGTTGAAGTTACACTGTAATATTAAGTGTACTTACGAGTATATCTTGGTTTTCCTAACTTATCTCACCCTTAAATTATTTATTTATAATTAAAACGGGGTTTTAATATGACGGTACATACCAGGTACACCGGGTGGTGCCACACAATAATAGTCAAATACGGCTGATTTTGATTACAAAACTATTCTGGCAAAATTATTCATAGTATTTATAATCAATGTTCAATATAATCTATGGTAGTTAATATACAAGCGCCGGATCACATGATAAACAATAAATTAATATTTTCTGTACATCGGTTAAGCATGATAATAACTTTAATTTAAATACATTTTCATATTCATCGAAAATCGTGGATTGACTTATACGGAAGAGTAAAAGCCTTAATTTCATTTGAGCCGCGTTTAACGTCAATAAAATTTTGTTCGACTATCGTGGTACGCTATAAATATACACTAATATATATATATATATATATATATACATAGAATTATAGACCCTGTGCATTACCTGAGGAGTTTGACACCCGTGGACGAAAATCATCGGCGACGTGCATTCAGTTATGTCGAAGAAGAACAGGAACGGTTTGTCGGTCACGTTCTTGTTGTAACCGCATACTTGACCGGTCGAATCTAAAGGGTTCGTGAGCACCTCTTGATCGGAGTTTTGATAAGCTAAAAATCGAGTAGATAACAATATTAATAATAATCATTAAAATATTATATCTATATGTAGTATAATGGCTGTAGCGCATAAGCGCAAAATAGGACCCAAACACAACCCAAAAGTGCAAAAATAAATATCCCATAAGCCCAAAAAAAAATTACCTTTTTCATAACCCATAAGCGCAAATTACACAATAATACAAGCATATATGCCCACAACACATACGAACGATGAAGAAGTAAAGAGATCTACGAAAAGATAGAAGAACTCATTAGTCTCACAAATAGTAAGGAAAATTTAATTATCATGGGAGATTGGAATGCAATTGTGGGTGAAAATACAGACGGAAGAGAAGTTGGACTCGGAACAAGGAATGAAAGAGGTGATCGTCTTGTCGAATTCTGTAGATAACATGATTTAATTATAACTAATACTTTATTCATGAACCATAAAAGAAGATGCTATACGTTTAAAATGCCAGGTGATACTAACAGATACCAATTAGACTATATCCTGGTAAAAAATAGATACAAAACCAGATTAAATCGAGCAAATCTTACCCAGGAGATGATATTGACAGTGATCACAACCTGGTAATGATCAAATCCGTATTGAAATTTAAGAAGTTAGAAAGACCAAAAAATAAATGGCATGAATGGAATTTGTGTCAACTAAAGCAACCAGAAATAAGAAAACTGTTCGAAAAGAAATGCAAAGAAAAACTTGATACCAAAGGTAATTGGAAGACAGATTATTGTAATAACATAGAACATGGGTGGCGTTGCATAAAATAATCTATTGTGCAGTCTGCAGAAGAAGTATTAACTAGGGAGAAACCAGCACCGAAACGCGAATGGATAACAATGGAAATAGTTCAGGATATAGAAAGAAAAAGATTACTTAAAAACAAAACAGATAAAGAAAGTAAAAAACAATATAAAACGTTAAGAAATAAAATAAAACCTTGAAGCGAAAAAAGCCAAAGAGATGTGGATCGAAAAGAATTGTAAAGAAATAGACAAGATAATGAAATATAACCAACAGGACAAGGCACATAAACTCATCAAACGATACTTTAATGAAAAAAAGTCACAATGCACACACGTAAAGGATAAAGAAGGAAATTTACTTATAAATGAAATAGCGATAGCGAATAGATGGAAAGAATACGTAGAAGAACTATACGGAGAAGAAGAAAACACCGACTTACTCGTTGAAAACCCAACCGACGGTGACTTTGATTCAAATACAAGGATCCTAAAATCAGAATTTGAAGACGCACTTCAAACAATGAAGAAAAACAAAGCACCAGGCCCAGACAAACTAAACATAGAACTCCTGCAACAGACAAGTGATGAAATAAAGAACGCTCTGTACGAACTTTTATGTCAAATATACGAGACTGGGGAAATTCCGAAAGATTTTGGATGTAGTAGACTAGTTATCTTACCAAAAAACCAAAGGCCAACCAGTGCGAAAATTTTCGGACCTTAAGCTTGATATCACATACGGCTAAATTACTGACAATAATTGTAAGTAAAAGGATAAGTAAGAGGATAGAAGGTAGATTAGACAACGACCAATATGGTTTCCGGAAGAACAAAGGGAGACTCTTTTAGGTCTGAGAGTAATACTTGAAAAACAAATTGAGAGACAAAAAATCACTTATATGGCTTTTATAGATTTAGAAAAAGCATTTGATAACATAAATTGGACAAGTTTCTTTAAAATTTTGGAAGAAACAGAGATAGATTTTAAAGACAGACGTATTCTATATAAGATTTATGAAGAACAAGAAACCATTATCAATATTAATAATACAACAACAGTGACTGCTATAATCCAAAAAAGGTGTGAGACAAAGGTGTCCACTTTCACTTGCATTGTTCAATGTATTTATTGAAAAAGCAATAAATGTCATAAAGCTTTGATTAGAACAAAAAGAAATCTGAGTGAAAATAGGAGGGATATTAATAATAATGCTTCGCTTTGCTGATGATATTGTCGTCCTCGCAACATCTGAGAAAGACTTGCAAGCAGCACTAAATTAACGTTTAAAGAATATAGTCTGAAAATAAATGCAGCTAAGACCAAAACTTCAGTATGCTACAAGAAAAACATACCATCTATAAATATAACATTGGAAAACAAAGAAATTATCCAAGTAGACTATTTGAAATACTTAAGCAGCATTATAACAGACGACGAAAAATCAATTAAAGAAATCAAAAGCAGGATAGGTCAAGCAAAGAATACATTCCTTAGAAAGAAAAAAATACTAACATCAAAAAATATGAATATAGCAACGAAGAAACGGCTCATAAAAACATACGTCTGGAGTGTGGCATTATAATGCAGTGAGACCTGGACAATTAACAAGAAAGAAAAAGATATGTTAGAAGCTCTCGAGATGTGGTGTTGGAGAAAAATGCAGAGAATAAGTTGGACTGATAGAAGATCAAATGAAGACATCTTGAGAACAATAGATGAAAAATAAACATTGATAGACACCATAAAGAGAAGGAGATGGCAGATGATAGGACACACGTTAAGGCATGGAGATGAACTGCATAGTATAATGATCGAAGGTATGATAGAGGGTAAGAGATCAAGAGGAAGACCTACGACGAGATACATTAGTCAAATAATACAGGATGCAGAAATCATTTATTGTAAAACATTTGTTAAAAACCAATCTCCGGATTGAAAAACAAAGAAAAAAAAATGTAGTATAATGGCTGTAGCCCATAAGCGCAAAATATGACCCAAACGCAACCCAAAAGTGCAAAAATAAATATCCCATAAGCCCAAAAAAAATTACCTTTTTCATAACCCATAAACGCAAATTAATTTTATAAAAAAAGTGTATTTTATTAAAATCATATAGTTATTAATATACTATGCTAATCGTGATTATAAAATGTGTATTTAAGTATAAAAATATATAAATAATTATAAAAATTGTATTTAATTTAATCGCAACAACTAATAGATGTTTTGTTTAAGATTAATAAAAAATAAATAAATAATTAAGTACCTTAATATTAAATTTGAAATTTGAAGCCTAAAGTTTTTAAGTAATCCAATCTTGAAATATTTTTTTCTATGTATAAGTTCCATGCTTTTATATTGGAGTTGACTTTAGAGTTGGTAATACCACTACTAAGGTAGTAAGGTACAAAAGCGCAAATTCGTTTTGCGCTTTTGGGCTATAGAAAACAATTGACCTTTTGCGTTTTTGGGCTTCATCGAGTATAATACCCATATGCGGTTCAGCGGTTGTGTACACAATAAAATTATATGGATTATATTTATGATCGTATCGTTATCGCGACGTTTAACTTCACAACCAAAAAGGGATGAATGAAAAGGGGTGCGCTCTTATTATACGGACAATATAAACGTTACAATATTGTAACAGTACACCTACCGGTGCACTAGTGAAGTAATAATATTTTTGTTTTGAGTTAATAAAATAACATTATACGAACCATAGTTGGCTAACCCAATCCAGCAGGCGACGAACACGCCGAAACCGACAAAGCATAAGCAATCCGTACACGATCTCTTCTCCAGGGGTTTCTTCCTGTTCGGGCTATAACTGTCTGAAGTATATAAGAAATAGAATAATCAGTCGACATGTTTGTACGTTAATATATTTGTGTAATATTAATATGGAAATTTGATATTAATCATGTAATAAATTATATTATATGCATTATAATATTTATTATATGACATAATATACGATTACATAATTGCATTATACCTTACTCGTGTTGATATATATGACGATTAACAGATAATAAAACTACCAAGCCCGAAAACTAACCAATTGCTTATTTTAATCGTATAATAAAAATTTTAATATGTGTACACCGAGGAGTAGGTATTGTCGTATTGAGCTGATTATTCTTTATTGAAATAACAGTGTTAGTAATTTTATCTTTCACATTTTAATCGTACGAAAATATTATTTATGTTCATTTAATATTTTTATAATATTAATCAACTGCGTTCATAAACTATATACTAAAATAAGATGAGAAAAAACATATTCGTCAAGAATCATATATGGGTATGTAACACGTAGGTATATTTCAGGGACCTTAAATATGACTATAAACACTATACTTTGTAAATATAATTAAAATATTAATGATAGCTTATCGTCGATAAGCAATTCAAAATTGCATCTATATCCGATGAAAAATGGAAATATATATAAAATTAAGTAGTACGCCTATACATATCAAAAAATGGCAAAATATTACGGAATAATATGAAAATAAAACTTTGTATTTCGGATCCATTGACCATAGTTCAAACTATTAGCTTATATATATGTAGCTAATTTTTAGGTTGTTTAAAATAATACATGCAAATAAATATAAATCCGGCCAATATAAACATATAACTATGTAGTTAACACTTATATATTTAATATCACTCACTGCGATCCATTTTTATGATTGACCAACGTTGCTGTTTATCTCTTGGCCCATATACAGTTATTTAATCTTCGTGGGCATATTTTTGGAGACTTATGAGTAGTTTTAGTCGGATATCCTGCAATCACACGAAAACGCGCAATTTTAGTCGTTTTGCAATATATCTTCGGTACACCACGGAAAGAGTATAATGCATAGTAGATATGTGGACTGTAGTTATACAGGGTTAAAAGAATAAATTAAGATACTTGAGATAATACTAAGCAAATGTGGAATAAATAAACATGAATTAATAACAATGTTATACTGAATACGTATGCGTATAGCAATACAATTGTTGTACAACTCACCAAAGCAAAATTGTTTTCGTTCACGAGATTTTAATAATTAAAATAGGTATGCATAAAACATAGAAATATTATTACGGTCGTAACTCGTAAAAATGACCAAGAACTGGTAAACGCGAACGTTGCGGCGAGATTATATACAATTTCCGTCGAGTTACATATACAGTGTATTTATTATCATGCATATATATACCTACGTCATATTATGTCTCGTATTATGTGGCATGCCGGTACACTTGAATACATGTATGATATACATATATGTGTAAAAATGCATAATTAGATCGAATAAATTACCGAAATTGAAAAAAAATTACAAAATTGCCTCATTAAAATTAAAACAAATTATATATTAATTTTAATTGTAACCAGTAATTTAGAATTTTTATCGTCAAAATGCCAACAACTCAATTCACATGAACAATAAGTTCATCGTACTTTTTGTAATTAATTGTATAATGATTATGCATGTGATTACTGATTATGATAGTTATCAAATCTTTACAAAGCAGACAAAAATGACTGAAGTCTGAAGTCTGTAATGCTGTAGTTAAATCTATTGTTTATTATTTCTGTGCTATTGGATTTAATACAAATTATATTATATCCTTATGTTGTACACTATAGAAAATTGAGATGAACAAGAATGTTTTTCATGCAAATGGTGACAAATGTTTGAAAAACAATAATATAATTGAAATATACAATTTCTTAGGTTAGAGAAATTGTATAAGGGGTTGAACACGTGATTAGTGTAGTATGTGTGAAGGCATGAACAACGCCATTAGAATCGTGTAGTGGTCACCCACTGCTGGGTGGTAATTAAGCTAACAGTACTGAGAATGACTACGGCTGACCGTTCGTCCACACTATGCCACGATTATTAATTATTATCTATGCAAATTTGTCATTTGATTAACAATTTAGTCATACACTATTATAATCAGTTAATAAATGACAGTATTTAATGACTGCACCTTAAATACCTTAAATGAAATTTCAAACAGTCTAAATTTCGATTCGCTATATACACGTAGAAAAAATGCAGACATTTTCTTTCTTTCAAAATTAATAAATGGTTCAATAACCTGTTGCCCTTTATTAGAGCGTATTCCTTTCCATGTACTCCAATATTATAACTTCAGAACATGCCCTTATTTTCGTATAAAAAACCATAGAACAAATTATGGCCAAAATAACCCGTTCGAGAGAATTTTGAAATTGGGAAATGAGTCCAGTATTGACTTCTTCTGTTAATTATAATCAAACCTACTCAATTTTATAATGAACTACTAGTCTAAAGTATAGGTTTACCTATAATTAATTAAATAACTAGTGTTATTCTTAATTTGTATATTTGCAATTTGTTAATTTTAAATTGTTACATTGTTATACTTATTGTTATATTTTTATTTACACTGCACTTGAGCCTTACGGCGTATATATACATAAATAAATAAATAAAAAGAAAAAATAAATTGTATAGTATATCGGACCAATCTTTCTGGTCGAAAACGCGTAATAAGATACAAAAATAATTTTAAAAAAATGTCAAATTAAACCCCGGGTAACGAAAGCTAGTATCATATACCATGTACGTGTGTTAATAATGAATGGAAATAGATAAGTGTCTTATAATACGTAAATATAATAAAGCATGCTTTATTTCCATTTAGTCGCCAAGACATAGTATAAAAAAAAAAACGGATGGGCCTCGCTTTGCTGTACAGTTGGGGGTGGAGTGCACCTTGTTTATAGGATAGGTCATTATTACAATGGATTTGTTAAATTTGAATGCAATGACAGATATCATTGTATACGAATAACGATTCTGAACGGAGTTAATATGTTTGTCTACAATGTGTATATAATAATATAGTATTTTATATTTAAATTGAATTATAATGCAATTTCGTAAAAATTTAAATTTCAAATAGTCATAAAATTTTTTCTTTTAAGTCCAGTAGAAACTTTTTTTTATATATTTTTGAAGATTAGCTTATGGATAACCTAGTGTTAAAATTTTGAACCTTAAGTATAAACAGAACAAATTTAATGAATTTTCAACTACAAAATAACTACCAAATTATCGCGATTTTAACATATTTATACAAATTTGAAATTTATGGGCTTATAAAAAAAAATTTGAGTGAAATGATCTCCAATATTTTTTTAGCTACAATTAGTATAATTTATGCCTATAAGTGGCTTAAAAATCAATATAATATTTTGAAAAAAATATGACATAGAGTAAATGCCTATCTTAACAACTGGTAAAAATTTCAAGTTTCTGCGACTTATACTTTTTGAATAATAACAAATATTTAAAATCGTTTGATGATAAATCGCTATTTTATACAATTTCATAAAAATTTAAATTTCAAATGGTCATAAAATTTTTTCCTTTTGGTCCGGTAGAAATTATTTTAAAGATTTTTTAAGAGTAGCTTATGGATAATCTAGTGTTAAAATTTTGAACCTTAAGTATGAACAGAATAAATGTTATGAATTTTTATCTACAAAATAACTTGAAAATTATCGTGATTTTGACACATTTTATACAAATTTGAGCTTTATAGGCTAATAAAAAAAATTAGAATTAGAATTTTTTAGTTACGATTAGTTTAACTTAATATATACCTTGTATTAAATTTTCAAGAGTTTTCGGTCAGCCAATTAAATTTTATATATGTTAAATACATTTTTTTTACAAAAATCAAAAATTTAAATTGTCTATAAATAAGTCAAAATATGTCAAAATACTTTGAAAACTGAACCCTGTATAGAGAACGCCGTTATCAAGATTTGGTAAAAATTTCAAGTTTTAGCGGTTTTTCGTTTTCGAGTAAGAGCATCTTAAAAAAATGTATTTTGTAGAAACGTGATTTTGCGTAAAATTTCCAGTTTTTTTGTAATTTTTTTTCGTTCTTTTCGATTTTTTTTAAAGGTATTGAAAAAGTTGGATTTTTGACTAACCCAAGTACCATCTACAAATGACTTTCCTCTCAGAAAAGTTGCTGTTTAGGAAAGTCGAAGCATTTTTACTACCAAAAATCGTGTTCTCAGACACAAAGAAAAAAAAAAAATACACATCATTGTAAAACCAATAAATTCCATCATTCTGTTCAGAATCTGAAATATATGGGTTTTATATTATTAAACTTAGACGGCGCAACGGAAAACACGAGTGTTTCGGAATGTGAACGTTTTGATAATTATCGATTGTCAGACAAAGAGGATCGCCCTTTACGCCTAATTACTTGATAAGCTCTTCAAAGCCTTCAAAGTGGTGGTAATAAACAAAAATAAACTATTTCGTCCCAAATACTTGAGAAAAATTAAAAAAGGGTCATAAAATAGTATAGCATTTAATTTATGCATGTAGTTGTTAGATAAAAATATACTTCTCGAAAAAAATAACAATAAAAAACACACAAATCTAGTGTCAATACAAATCTAAAGGTCGACATTTTACGTGCATTATTTAATAAAGACACAAACTATATTATAGAATGATATTCGTAAACGAACAAATTTTTCCTTCGAAATTAACGACGTGGATGTGTATGAAATGTGTGAGTGCACTTAACGTCACTTAACGTCTGACGACACCTTTTTTGGCCGTAAAAATACTTCGATTTGCTTAAACAGCAACTTTTCTGAAAGGAAAGTGAATGTAGATGGTACTTGGGCATGTCAAAAATCCAACTTTTTAAATACTTTTTTAAAAAATTGAAAAAAACGATAAAAAAATTACGAAAAAACGGGAAATTTTACGCAAAATCACGTTATTACAAACTACATTTTTTAAAAATGCTCTAACTCAATAACCAAAAACCGCAACAACTTGAAATATTCACCAAATCTTTATATTAGCGTTCTCTATACATAGTTCAGTTTTCAAAGTATTTTGACATATTTTGACTTATTTATAGACAATTTAAGTTTTTGATTTTTGTAAATTTTTTTTTTTTTAAACATCTATAAAATTTAATTGGCTGACCGAAAACTCTTGAAAATTTTATACAAGGTTTAAAAAAAAAAAAAATACTTGAAAATTTAATAGAAGATTCCACACAAGTAGTTTTTATTGTCATTCAAAAATCATCAAAATCCATAGTCACAATTTTTTTTTATAAGCGTTTGAACAGCGAATATTGATATAAAATTACAAGTAAAATATTATATAATATACAAAATTCTAGACTGACAAATGATATCGGTTTTTGAAATTTGTTCTAACTCAAAAATCAAATAAGGCTAACAACAAATTTTTACTAAATGTTCATATTGACGTTATCTATAGGTGTTTATGTTAAAGTATTTTGACTTATTTATAGACAATGTAAATTTTCGATTTTTGTAATTTTTTTTTTGAAATATCTATAAAATTTATTTAGCTCTCCGAAAACTCTTGAGAATTTGATACAATATTTATTATAAATTATGCTTATCGTAACTAGACAATATCGGAGATGGTTTCACTCAAATTTTTTTTATAAGCCCATAAAGTACAAATTTGTGTAAAATTTGTTAAAATCACGATAATTTGCAAGTTATTTTGTAGTTGAAAATTCATAAAACTTTTTCTGTTAATACTTAAGGTTCAAAATTTTAACACTAGGTTGTCCATAAGCTAATCTTCAAAAATATATAAAAAAAAGTTTCTACCGGACTTAAAAGAAAAAATTTTATGACTGTTTTAAATTTAAATATTTACGAAATTGCATTATAATTAAATTGAAATATAAAATACTATATTAATATATACACATTTTAGACAAACATATTAACTCCGTTCAGAATCGTTATTCGTATACAATGATATCTATCATTGCATTCAAATTTAACAAATCCATTGTAATAATGACCTATCCTATAAACGAGGTACACTTCACCCCTAACTGTACAGCAAAGCGAGGCCCACCTGTTTTTTGTAATTTTTTTATCGTTTTTTTCGATTTTTTTGAAAAGTATTGAAAAAATTGGATTTTCATTAACCCAAGTACCACCTACAAATCACTTTCCTTTCAGAAAAGTTGCTGTTTGAGAAATTCGTAGCATTTTTACTACCAATAATCGTGTCCTCAGAAAAAAAAAACACATATCATTGTAAAATCAATAGATTCCATCACTCCGTTCAGAATCTAAAAGTTGCATTAGATATTGTAAATATACTAATGTTATAAGATTAATATTAGTGTTGTAAAGAACAGTTTACAGGAATACAATTATTATCGACGAAAAAAAAGTAGAAACTTCTATGACTTGTTTTCATTTCAATGAGAAAATCACGTGTACCTTTGAACAACGACATTATACATTATCATACGATTATTATGACAACAAATAAGAATATATTATACTTGTACAATTATACATTACACAATGCATATACTATTTTTGAGCTGGGCGGTCTAGAATTGTTGATAGGACGTTGTATCTAGTCTTTGGGTAGTATACGTTTTTTTCGTGGACTTTTTATTTTACATTCGAACAGTTTAATTTTTTAATAAAATTGTACCAATAATTATGATACGAACGCTGAATTTCATGTAATTATGTTGATAATGAAAGTGGAATGATTTTTTTCGACATTTAGTACAATAATATATTTATTAAAAACTTTATTATTATGAATCATCAATATTATTATGAGACGTGCGTTATAATATAATATAATGATAAACGATTTGATGATAATTACGTTCACATCATTATACCATGTACGACTATATTATGTATTTATTGGAACAAAGAAGTGCACGATAGAATACTCAACACATATCATTGTAATTTTGGTTTTATTAGATTGACTTAAGTAATACGCGTAATTCGTTCGAACAAAATAATAAGACGTAAGTACGTATATTGCACGTAGTGTTATATGAAAAATAATAGCTAACAATTAAAACATAATACCAAAATATATCCGGGATGAGACGGAAGTATTTATTGGAGCCATCCATATAATAGTCTGGCCTTATTGACAACATTACTCGTTCAATTAAAAGCTAATTCAATATTGTCGTCTTATATGTATCGAATTAATTGCAATGATTATTTTCGAATAGTTCTGCGCAAACCACATAATAAATACAATATTTTTCCAGTTTATTTGTGATGCATATCTCTTCAATAATTGGATTTTGTTCAATATCTAATTTATAAAAAACTACAAAAAAAAAAAACGAGAGAACACTTCTGTAGTGTTAACAATTATTATTTTTTAACTAAGGTTGATCTACAAAGAAACTTAATTGGTTTACAATGATGCTTTTTTTGTAATGTTTTATTGAAATCCCTTTTGGGTAATTGTAGGTAGTAAAAATAATTATAAATATTGCGCTCAGTATACAGTGACATGAACAATTTATATGAAAAATTAAAACTTAAAAATAAAAGAATTAAAAAAATCTTTTTTTTATTAAATTCCTAATATAATGTATAATGTAAGTACCTTCTTATAGTCATTAATAATTATAAATGTATTCATTTCATAGTATAATGAATACTACACAGTATTTTAATAACAAAACAATCGTTATATTATCTTTATATGGAACAAAATAAACATATTTGTTGAACATAAGTCTGCAGAATCTTAAACATGTTGACATATTGTACCTATATAAAATATATCGTCTACGACTGATGTCTTTCGGCCGTCTTTTGTCAAATTTTCAAGTCAAAATTGGAGTTAATGTTTGCATTAACAAAATTCGTCTCCTTGTAATGTTGTAAACATGATTTTAATATTCAAAACTTAAAAACAAAATACTGAAATCATGAGATATTTTGAGTGAATCACTAGAGTTACTATGACAGAATTTTTTACGTGACATGAAAATTTTTATGTTTATTTTTAGAACATCACGAGGAAAACGTTAAACCAATTTTAAGTGAAAATATTGTTCAAAACGAATTTTGCACCAACCAAATTTTAACTTACTCACACTTGGTCAATTTTTAAATTAGAGAAACACTTGTTATACAATAATTGTTTCAAAAAAAAAAAAATCTATCCGAATATGTAGAAAACAATAGGATTGCCATTTAAAAAAATATAAGTTGTACCTAGTTTGCATGTGTAAACCAAAAGTGTTAAACATTTTAAAATAGTATAGAAAAGTGTATTTCTGTATTCTATACCTCCTTTTGAAAAACTTATTTCAATCCGAGGTTACTGAAAAAAGTTGTTACATTTTAAATTAGAATAATCGTTAAAAATTCAATAATTAGCTAATTTTCAAGATACAAAAAAAGTTTTTATATAAAAGTTGCTTTGAAAAAATATTCAGCTGAGATATTTAGTGGTAACTATTAGCGTGAATGCGTGATCACACTGTATATTATATAATATATCTAGGTAAGTACTTACGTAAGTAAGTTCAGCTTATTACACTATGAGTGATACATTGAGTGTTACTAGCTGTTGTAACTCAAAAACAATGTCTCTCGAATTCGTTGTAGTTGTTTAAACTGTTTGAATTACGTACAATACGTTTACACATAACGCATTGACAATGACGAAAATAAAAAGATTAAGAGCTCAATATAAAAATAATTATAGGAACGGCTCGCGTTTTATAACGGTCTTATTATGAGATGAGAATTCATGTTGTAGTGAACTCGAATGAATTGTGTATATGTATATGAGTATATAGACGCTCGAATTATTAATTTTGCGTAGACGTGGATGACCACCAGGCTGCAGCGATGACCCACCCTGTGTACCGACAATTTATTAGACTCAATTAACTAACGCGGCCAAAAAAAAAAAAATGGCTACTTCCGCCGTGGAGTAAAATTTTTTTACGCTTCGTGCCCATCGAAAACAATCGCTGCGATCACTCCGAGTGTGTAGCTAGTACTATCAATTAAAACCATATCCGATAACTATATAAGTATGCATGCGCGTACCTAGAAAACTTTTATGGGGAGTTCACTTTTTAACGTTTCGCAGACTAAGGTGATGTTATTGTTCTACTTACATGATTTGTTTTCTTTTGTCGTACATATGCATTGATATGAGTAATGATTATGACTCAAAAGACGAAAAGTATAAAATAAAATAAAATGAAAAACATGGGCATGAATAAATTTAATAAAGTTGATTTATTAATCGAGTTATTAAAATTATGGTGAAATGATAAAATATAAAATGAAACTCAAAAAAAATAAAAACATTGTCAAAAGACCGATAAGATTGCAAAGTCAATATTTTTGATAATAGGTATTATAATAAACATAAACCATAAAATAATTGAATTATATTATAGCGTTGTTATATCGAATGATCCGTCTATATGGTGTATATATAATATATGTGTAATAATATATAATATGTATATGATCTATAGTGAACAAAATTATTTAAATTATTTTCTAAGATCAACAAAAATTAAATTAGTGTTGAAAAATAATTTTCGTAGTTAATATTAATTTTATGTTTTTTTTTCGTAAAGCACAGGTTATGGGGAGGGAGGGGATCTGGCACTGTACTTATACATTTTTCGTGCATGTTTAAAAGTTCTTATACGTTCTCACACGAGTGCGTGTGTACATATTATACATATACATATACATTACTATAATAATTGTACTTTAAAAACGATGATTCTATTATGTTTTATTTTTTTATTTTTATACCGCGGTTATCATGCTCATTATAACATTATAACCACATTCCTCAATTGATAGAATATAATACAATATGAGCTCATCATCGTCAACTACACGTATGCATAGAACGTTGAAAGACCATTAATAATCTAAAGCCGTAAAGTTAAGACTTCGGTCACAACACATACGCGATCAGGATCAATTATAATTACGCGTGAATCAGGGTTTCTATGTTACGAAAAAGCAAGCGGCATTGTGCGTTGTATGTTTTTTGTTCATTATTTCAAACTAAATAAAGCATACCTGACATAATATAATAGGTAACGCAGTAAACAAACGCGAACGATATGAGTGGCAGATAATAAGACAAAATATAGACATAGATGTATTTGATTTTAAAATTGAATGAAAATCGACCATCAAACTAGTATGAAATTAAAAAAAAAAAATGCAAATGGTGTACTTGATGTGCTTAAGATAAAGCGTGGACAAAAACTGAATTGGAATAAAACCCTATTCAGGTTAGAGCAATTAGGTATACTTGCTGGAGCAGTAATAAACACGCATTAACTAGCCAACCAGGATAAAAAATTATCAGATGAATATAAATACAAGACTTGCAGTGCAGCAAAGCAGTGGCAGATTTAGGGGGGGGGGGTGCTTGGGAGCTGAAGCATCCACCGTTCCGCGTATTTTTATTAATAAATTACATTTTATTACATAATACATTGTATTGTTATATACCTACCTAATTATTAAAAAATAATATACGTTAAATTGTTTATACTGGTTGTATTGCTTAATGATGTTTAAGTACCAAATTATTAATTTTTTTTCCCCCTAACTGTACATAATAAGTACCTACTTTAGGACTATTATTATTAACAAAATAGCATCTACCATAAAAAAATCCTAGATCTGCCACTGCAGCAAAGCAATATGGGTCCTGTGACTGTACTACTATAGTGACATTAATTGTCTTTGACGGACTCTGCAAATTTTTATTTATTATTTATTTTCTTTTTGAGATTATATAATATTTACATAGGTCGCTATACAATACAAGTATGTAAATAATAGGATCTTATAAATTGAGATGCACTGGTTTGGTTAAAGAATTAATGATTGCCTCTAAACTTGATTTTGATTTTTGGTAGAAGAAAAAATAATAAGGATTACAATTTCACGTTATTGATTACTTTAAATCTTATTGAAGCAGGTTGTTTAGGTATTTTTAGGAGTTTTCCTGAATTATCCAAAATAAAACAAAAATAGTTTTTCAATCGAAAATTATCTTGATATCTTGCGATTTCGTTTATAGTTATTGCTGTGTACACAAATACAACATACTATAAAATATGCATTTTTTAAATGTCTGCTAGCAGGAACCTTTACTATATGTGGCGAAGCATTAATTCGCGACTGCAGTCAATTGATTAATTTAAACGAACACACGTTGTTGCCGTTATCAATACGAACCGACAAGAAAGCGCAAACGTCATCGTGGCATATAACCTGCTGACACTGTCAACCTTGCATAATTTGTTGATCTCAATTTATTAATGAAATGACAAATACACCGGAACGATACAATATTATAATAAATTTCACAATGTATTATTACTACATATATAATATTATATATATATATATATATAGGTATATATGCGCGTTATGTAATTCGTCAATCGTTTTTTACAAGTACGGTTCTAAACAATTGTCGTCGGTGGTAGTTAAAATAATAATTCAAGTATAAATAAGTATGAGAGTATGCG
This sequence comes from Chaitophorus viminalis, assembly GCA_025469195.1. Classification (NCBI taxonomy): domain Eukaryota; kingdom Metazoa; phylum Arthropoda; class Insecta; order Hemiptera; family Aphididae; genus Chaitophorus; species Chaitophorus viminalis. Next base: position 84,770 of record JAIPRK010000919.1, read on the forward strand.
GAGTGCGGAGTACAGAGTGAGTGTAATATGCACACTACATGAGGACCATCCCAGGATTTACCGTCACCATTGTATTTAAAATAGTCTGCGTTTAACGAGTTCAGTGGCAGAATATTTTACAAGACGAGTATTCGGATCATAACAACATTTTATCCTTTGATATTTGTGCTGGGATCAATAGTTAATTTAGTTGAAAAGAAAACGTTTGTACATTGCATGTATTGTCATTGACGGTGATTTAAATATAGTGCGCAATTAAGTACTGGTTTTATGATGTAATTGCTAAATTGCGTATATTTCGATTGATAACATAAATAAACAATACAACACAGCAACGATTAGTGCGTTCATCGTGTTGAAAGCTATGAATCACGCTTGCTATGATCGCTTATTATAACGTCAATCGATGGAACTCGATTTTAGAACTCTGAAAATTACTTTTTGGTTGAAAAATATGTGTAGGTATTCGTACAGCTAATGTATACGTGGTATCACGAGATACCCTCGAGTTTAAAAAGTCAAAAGTGATCGACCGTAATAGGAAACACGGACGTCAACGTGGATGTTGACGAAGAGAATGTACTTATACGTATATTGGCTCCGGTGAATGATTTGTAATCGACTGTTGATTGTTAAGACAAAAAAAAAACCTACGTACATTTTAGTGTTTACGATTAAAACATTTGGTAATTAAAGAAAATAATAATATTGTGTTCCCGGTCCCAGTGGTTGCAGCTAAATCAGCTTATTAGCTACACCAACATATTTACTTGCATCACTACAAATCTTACACCGCGGCAGTAATGGCGTATCGCATCGATTGTACATAAACGTAGAAATGGCCCGTAACCGATTCTTAGAAACATTGCAGTGTTCTCTAGTCCTCGGGCAGTCGGGCTTACGTGGTGACGGGTTTAAGGAACTAGTATGCATCCGAGTAGGTAATTTAATGAGGGATAGGTAAATGCAACGACACACGGCGAAATATACAAAAAAAAAAAATAACGGATGGGCCTCGCTTTGCTGTACAGTTGGGGGTAGAGTGTACCTCGTTTTTAGGATAGGACGGATAGGGTCATTATTACAATGGATTTGTTAAATTTGAATGCAATGATAGGTATCATTGTATACGAATAACGATTCTGAACGGAGTTGATATGTTTGTCTAAAATGTGTATATAATAATATTGTATTTTATATTTAAATTGAATTATAATGCAATTTCGTAAAAATTTAAATTTCATTATTCTAGACCAACATATCATCTCCGTTTAGAATCGTTATTCGTATAAAATGATACCTATCATTGAATTCAAATTTAACAAATCCATTGTAATGTCCTATCCTATGAGCGAGGCTTACTCCACCCCCAACTGTACCTACAGCAGAGTGGCCCATCCGGTTCTTTTTTTTTTTTTTTTGATCCGAATTATGATCTATAACACAACTTTAGAATGCACTAATTAAATGTTATACCTCTCTTCCTCGTTATCTTAGTCTGGTTTCGTCCTTGACACGCACAACGCACAGCGACTAAAATGTAATTTGGTTTACATCTCGTTGAACATAATGTAGAGAGATATGTGTACATAATAGTTTATCTTGTTGCAACTTGCAGGCAATCAGTTTATACTGTTATATCGTTAACCAAATGATTTATGTGAACGCGGACGTTGGTACTAAGCGTCTCGGAAGAATAATAAAAACAAAACCGCGTCAAGTCAGTAATAAAACAGTATTAGGTATTTATAATATATACTCTTTGGTGTACGTGGAGCTAATGTAAATAACTGAGAAGAATTCGAAGTTTGAATTATAAGAAAATAATCATTCAACATTTTGATATTCTAGTGAATAGGTAGTAGACAGGGTTTGATTTATAATTTATTTACGTATATATTATAATATATAATATATTGATAAGAAAAGCGTAAACTGGCCGTAAAATACACACTATTTCACATCGTTTAATAATTGAAGTATGACTTTTATTAATTATTCATTATTATTGATTGTAGGTTTTCACGTTTATAAACTAATGTCAATATACGTATGCGGTGTTTATTTATAAAATGATATTTCCATTACAAGTACTAAAGTACCTATATGGCTATATGAAAATATACACATCGACAATCATCAATGTTCATTATACCTGAAAGTGAGAACGATAGTTGATAGCTGATGGCTGATCAGCGAGCATCATAAATAATTCTTAATTATCTATGATGAGGACAATTGTGTGTCGTAAAACAACTAGAATTGAAAGTTCAACTATGGAATATATTATGTATTTACATAAATATTTTTTGCAGTTTTGACTACATTTGAGAATTGTTTTAAATTGGTTCTATCTATTCACACTTCTCGTTGTTGTCGAATCATTACGTATAGGCGCAAAAAAATATTTAAAAAACATTGAAATGAAGTTATATTATACTATGCTTAAAGGCATTATATAAAATATAAATTTTAAAATCGAAGAAATCATAATACAAATATCAATAGTAGTTTGCATGTATAAAATAGTAGGTATTTGTCAATAAAGCAATTTTTAATATTGTATTTGTATTAGATATACTTGTATAAGTATTATACATCGATAATAAAATAAATGAGATAAAATTATTCTTAGCTACATTACCTAAAAACCAAAAATCGTGATCCTATAAAGATAATAACAATCAGACATTCAGACTATAAGCATCAGTTAATAATAATTACATATTATATAAAATAATATATTTCAATGCGAACAACATTTGCATATCTTTTATCAACAATATGAACTATGTATAAAGTAGATGAATAATTACATAAATCATATAAAATATATTACAACTTTATCAATAAACACTATGTGTACCATTTAAATTAATTTAACTTGTTCATTTATACAATTATTATTATTGGATAAAGTAGTATATACTTATTTCTATTTTACATTACGAAAATATTGATTTTATATTTTTTAAATTATTACATGTAAAAAAACCGAAAAACAAGTAACTTTGTTTTTAAAGCAATCCTTATGATTCATTATATTTCTAAGACCTATCCTTGTCATCGTTCATATTCACTAATTCGTATTTTGTTCGAGTACTGTGTAAATCTAATGTTTTTAGTCATATGTCATAGGCTAATGATTGCTATAGATACATTAACCTAAGTAGGTACCTATACAAATACGATTATGACAAAAATATTAAATATTAAATAGTTCGACCAACAGAATATAAATATAAAACATTTATCATTAACACAAACAATAATTATAATATAATAATATAGTATGTTGACCAATCCTAACTAATCTTTGATATGTTCACTCGCATATGATTTGTTTATCTGTTTTTAAACTGAAACCTATGAATTTACTACTCACTAAAATTCGAATAAGTACATTATTTTTCATGTTCACATATTATTTGTAAATTAAAATCGTCGTGTTATTTACCATTTCAATATTAATACAAGAAGAAGAATGATTACTATTCACCGTTTTGTCTTTTATTTTACACATAAATCGAAAATGACTAGTCACTAAAATCATCTAACAAGGTACCTAACCTAACCTAACCTAACCTTGCAAAAATATATTTGTTTTCATTTTATCCAAGTGAAATGTGTTCATCTGTGTCATAATAGCCAACATAAATGATAATATGCTATTCACCAATTGAATATAAATTTATGAAAAAATAATACACAACGGAATTACATTATTAGGCGTGTATTTTGAATATTTTATGGGTGGTATTTACAATGGTTTATCCTTTATACTATAGCTAGTGTCGGATTCTATACTATAAATATGATAAATTATTAACTTATGATTTTTCCAAATGTTATTGTTTTGTCAAATTAGAATTTTCTAAAGCAATAAAACGTATTTTAAATTGACACTGTGTTGTACATGTGACACATACAAAAGTAGTCCTTTCACGTTCATTCTAACTCGTTTTTATTTTCTAGCACTGTTTCGTTGAAAATATGAAAAGAGTTAAGTATTCGTTAAGCTTTTGGTGTAACGGTAATTATTTTAATTCATTATAAGTAGGTGCATATACTTAATATTTAAAAACCATTTGTAATTATTGATATTATGGTTATTATTATTACTATTTGAAAAATTATTTCAAGTCACAACCGATGCTTTCAGAATACCGATCTATATTGTTTCGTAATATGTTATTATTAAATTAGGTATTATTTATTATCATAAATTTTATTTCCCACTTGAGAATTTCGGGACTTGAGTGACTCGTGTACTGTATTTAATAATCATCACACTGCTCCTCCTTCACTTGCCAGCAACGATTCTTCCCATTTAATTGTTTATAATGTTTATAAAATAATACGATGACTTCGTTAGTGTTATTTATTACCCATTATGTGTTAATACCTATCATTTTCACGAGACACTATAGACACAACTATCCGTGTGTATTTTACCGAATGTAATATTGTATTCTAGTGAGACTGGTACGTATTGTTAGATTATATTATTTTGTACTATTGTAGGCATGTAATGTATAATAGAACGGCACGGTAACGTCGTGGGCACGCGAACCCTCTACTGTCGGAACATTGCCGTGGACCCTCCGAAATATAAAACGCCATTCCCCTCCACAACACTGGATTAATTGTTATTATTTTAATATTAATGTGCTTTGACGTATACAAAAAAGTACCTACCTGCTGCGAGTTTAGTGTGCATATTATATATATATTATGTTATACACCGGCCACCGGATAAGTTTTCATAGGGAAAGTTTTTTTTTTTTTTTTGATTACACCAGTTGATGGTTATTTTTCAAAACACGATAAACATAACTTTTGACCGGTTTTTGATTTTGAACTGAAGAAGTTGAAGTAAATGTTTCATGATTTTTCAACGATGATTTCGAACAGTCAACAGTTTATCAAAGTATAATACACAAGATATAAACGTGCGCGTATGATTTTTTCGATGTTTAACTGTTACGACTCCAGATCGATGACATAATATTTTATGAGAGTAATACAATATTAATGAATAGTGTTGTATAATTGTAATAAAATGAGAAAATAATTATAGAAATTTGTTAATTTTCTTATAAATAAATTGCTATATGAACATAATGTATGTAGTGGCCAAAACTAGTTTTTAGAATTAACACAGATTATCAAATGTAGAAGTACTACCCACGATTATATTAATTTAATTTCCAGTTTATAACGTTCGATGATTTCAGAAAATGTACAAATCCATTTTTTATTTCTGTGAATCGAAAACTGTGTATTTATATAATCAAACACAGCAACAGGTAACACCGTACTCCGTGAAGTTGATATGAAAGTATGTACTTATAATTATCTACCAAAGTTTAATGCCTTCAGAATAGTGTTCTGCTTTGATAACTACAATAATAACAGGTAATTAAATATCGACGCATGTTCTAATCTAATATTGGTGTAGAATCGAATTTATTTATCACACTACGTATTTTCCGTCAATCCACAAATTGAAACAATTTTTAGCAACATACATTTTTAGTCATGTTCTGTGTATTTTTTTTTTTGCCCAAATATTCCTAAGTAAAATATATTGCTAATTACTCAATTAATAATATTATGCAAGATATCTCCGATATGCCTTTTTTCATGAACCTAGCATCAATACTAAAATCATAAATCATTCATGTATCTAATGGAGTTATTAATCGTAATCCATATGGTGTATAGTAAGATTTAAGCGATAATACAACAATAAAAACGGGTGGTCCTCGCTTTGCTGTACAGTTAGGGGTGGAGTGCACCTCGTTCATAAGATAGCCGATAGGTCATTACAATGGATTTGTTAAATTTGAATTCAATGATAGGTATCATTGTATACGAATAACGATTCTGAACGGAGTTAATATGTTGGTCTAAAATGGGTATATAATAATATAGTA